>CM056598.1:42109317-42174866 GCA_029721355.1 Tegillarca granosa | reverse complement strand
TGTACATCTTATTATTAATAGTTTATTATCCTATGAAGGGTTTTTGAGCTAACTTGGTAAACTGGGGGTAAGAGTTTCTTTTGTACCCCCACTTAAAAATCTTCTCTCAATGTACAAGAGATACACCTTAGTTAATTCATGTTTAATATTCTTATGTCACCTATTTTTAGATATTCACAAATGGTGGACATGCGGCTAAAAATGGGGAAATGGCTATACACTTTGTGGGGAAATTGCTAAAATTATATATTTGTAAATATATCTTAAAACTATTAACTTTTTGTAAAGAAATGTATATTAGAATATTGTAGGTTGATTACAATCATTCTCATATACAGTTCAAGGTCATATGTTCAAAGGTCAAGGTCATAGATACATAAGAAGATTTAAATTGTTAATTATCTTTAAAACTATAAACTTTTTGTAAAGGCATGTATATTCGAATATTGTAGGTATTGACATGAGATTTATCATTTTGATATGGTTCAAGGTCATATGTTCAAAGGTTAAGTTCATAGATGCATAAAAAAAAACTTAAATTGTTAATTTTCTTGAAAACTAAACTTTCTTTTTGTATAGGCATGTGTTCAGATTATTGTTGGTATTGATATGTTGATTATTTTGAAATATGATTTAAGGTCATACATTCAAAGACAAGAACATAATTGCTTAAGAGGACTTAAAATAAATGCTTATTTTCTTTAAAAACTATTAACTATTTGTATTTTTGTATTGTTTTGCATGTGTATAAGAATATTGAAGATATTGATATGACAATCATTGTGATTATGTTTCAGGGTCATAGGTTCAAATGTCAAGGACATAGCTGCACAAGAATACTGAAAGGGTTAAATGATTTGGAAATTATTCATTGTGCAATAGTTATTACATGCAATTTAGCTATTTATAAATGAACTGTAACTAGAGATTTCTGATCAAGTATTGTGGCAGTTCCAAACTTGAGAAAACTTGGAAAATTTCTTTAATTCAGATGAGCATTGGCCCATGGCCCTTTTGTTTCTTTCCATTTTATTCTTTACAAATTCAAACTGAGCCTTTCTTGAAAACAAGTACTCAACAACTGGGGATATATTGTCTGTGACAATGCCTTGTTTTGTTTTAAATTACACCCCAATATCCCAGCCTCAGTTTTTTGTTGCTCCCCCTTAAAAACAATTTAACTGTTTTTAGAATATTGGATATTCAAATCTGAACATGTTTGAGTGAGGGTTCCAAATTGATCATATCAGAAATATTTGAAAAGATAAAAGATGTAAATGCAAAATCAATAATTTTAACATTTTTAAAGTCCCTTAAATATTCATATACACAACAGTTGTCATGGTAACAATTATATTGTAATATTGGTGAATTGTGTATTCATTTTATAAATGTCAACCAGGAGATATTTTGAATGCAAATCAAGGAAAACTGAATTGGTCCTTAAAATAATTTACCTTGTTTAAAAAGGTCACTTGTTAATAAAGTCCACTTTCAGCCAGGCATTTAAGTGGATTTTACTAGACATGTTTACTGTATATTGAAACTGATCATAGGTCTGCAACATAAATATATTATATAATAGTGAAGGCAAAGGAAAACCTGTTTTATCCCCAATACATGCAAACTAAATGCAAAATAAAACATTTCATTATCGTTACTGACAATGTCTGTTAACAATATTTGACATAGGACTCTTAAAGATTCTTATTTTATAAGTTCCAGAAGATATATTATTTACATAATTTGTGAATGATGAGATATAGTGATTTGCTATCAGCATATTTCCTTTATTGTATTTTATTTGTAGTTGAATATTCTGTTGTTTTTATTTTGTCTTATTTGTAGTTGAATATTCTATGTTGTTTTTATTCATTTTATTCGAAGTTGAATATTCTCTGTTGTTTTTATTTATTTCATTGTAGTTGAATATTCTCTGTTGTTTTTATTTCTTTATTTGGAAGTTTAATATTCTCTGTTGTTTTTAATCATTTTATTTGAAGTTGAATATTCTCTTTTGTTTTTATTCATTTTATTCGAAGTTGAATATTCTCTGTTGTTTTTATTCATTTTATTTGAAGTTGAATATTCTCTGTTGTTTTTAAAGATTTCATTTGAAGTTGAATATTCTCTGTTGTTTTTATTCATTTTATTTGAAGTTGAATATTCTCTGTTTGTTTTTATTCATTTTATCGAAGTTGAATATTCTCGTGTTGTTTTATTTATTTATTGTAGTTGAATATTCTCTGTTGTTTTTATTTCTTTTATTTGAAGTTTAATATTCTCTGTTGTTTTTAATCATTTTATTTGAAGTTGAATATTCTCTGTTGTTTTTATTATTTTATTGGAAGTTGAATATTTTCTTTATGTTTTTATTTATTTTATTGGAAGTTGAATATTCTCTGTTGTTTTTTGCTATTACTTGCTCAGTACTTGTTTATTAAGCTAGGAATTTGGGACACTTTATGTAATATAGACTTGTTTAAATAGATACAAATACAATTCAGAGTGATTTAAATAGTGTTAAATGCCCAAGTCGTCAAGTTCTATCGAGGCAGTCTGTCAAACAGATTCAAACCTAGGCAATGATAGGGTCTGTGATTCGCGAGTATCTATATTAGAACATGTAGCCATAAATACCCCACAAGTAAAATTGAATTTATTAAGTAATGAATATATCTTATTGGAAATATCCGAAGATTATCAATATCTATCGCACAATATTATAAAAAATCAGTTTGAGTTTTATTGTTAATCATTGACAAAACTTAAATGACATTGAATATTTTTTTGATAACCTTTATATATCAATGACGTTTATTTGTAGTTAGAATTAACGTAACATATGTTAGTTGTAAATCTGTTAAATACATCAGGCATGTTTTCATTCATTTTGATGGCATGACTTAGGTTTGCTTAGTGCATAGCAATCATGGCTGTAAGATTTAACACAGAGAAATTACGCCCTTATGTAAGATAATAATTTGTAAGAGACCAATTAGATTTTGCCATGAATTCTTACAACAACCAACCACATTAGATGAAAGGCAAGTATTCTATTGACCTTTCTTTTGGTTGTTTTTGTTGGTTTTTATGCTGAATCAGTACCGGCAGTTTTTCAGTTATTTTGGATGAGATCAAGTTTATTAATCTGTAAAGAATACTATAAGAACAAGTTGATGTATGTTTGAGATTTGTTAGTGTGTTTTATATTCTGAATACACTCATTGTGACTTTTATCAGGCTAGCTAACAGAGTCGGTATACTGCAGACAACAACACAAAGTCATTAATCTGATGCAAGGTGAACTAGTGAATACTGTTACAAAATTCTTGAGCTCCAGACAGGAAGCTGTGGAATTTTAAAATATTATGTATGACCTGACTGGGGTTCAAACCCACAACCTACTGCTCCAGATAAGAAGGTTTAGACTCTGAGGCATCAACAGGGTCCAAAATTGTAACACAAGTTTCATTGTTTTAAAATCTACTAAGATTTTTAGTTTACTCAGATTTTTTTAACAGGTTCTACATACAACTTTTATACTTTGTGTGGCCATGTTAGGCTTTTATATTTTGTGTGACCACAATGGGTAATTAAATTTGAATGCCCACTTCCACCTGTTATATTTTGAGTGGCCACATGAAGCCATTCGATCTTTTTTTTTTTGCTACATTAGACCATTAGATTTAGAAAGCAAAAGTCTGGTTACCAAACTTGTCTCATCTATATTAGTTCTATAACTACATTTTATGTATCAATATGTGCATAATACTTCTTCTTTGTGGTACTATTACATAGTGAACTAAACACAATATATATTGGCAGTCAATCCTAATTAAAATTAATTTATGGAGTTTGAAGCCACCAAAACTTTTATAACAAGAAACCATCCATCCTTAAAAAATATATATATACATATACAAAACCTGATAAAATCAATATGATGGATATGGTTAATATGATTATATGATAAATCCTAAATATGACTAGACAGAGAGGAGTGCTTATTGAACATGTGTTTAAGTAATGCTTGCAGCTATCACAATCTACTCAGTTCAAATTCAACTATAGAAGAGCCTAGCTGTCTATTTGCTTGCAATGGTCTGTGGTTTCTCTTTTTTCTCCACCATCTAAAAAACTGTCCACCTCTATGATAGTGGAAGCATCTTGACATAATTCAGATTGCTACCTAAATTATTGACACTAACTATACTCTAACTTTTTTAACTTCACTTCTTATATCACAGAAGAGTTCCATATCCTTTAATTCATTATAAGGGTACAAGGAAATCATTAGAATATGGTAAATATTAAGGATATGAAAGCATACTATAATTGTCAAAGTTGATACGAATGTTAGTTATGTCATTAAAAAGGTACATTCATATAAATTAATGGTAGAGATAGATAAGCTTGATTGAAGTAAACACCTGGTTTTTTATTAAAAAATATATGTTAGATAATAAATATGAACTGTTACATATGTTATTACCTTGGCAACACACTATTAGCCATGGACATAAATGATTGGAATTTAGCTGTTTATAAAACAAAGCTAATACAGTCAAGTTCAGTTGTTTGTAAGAAAGACATTGTGATAAAAGGAAAAAGTTAATATATACATTACTGTAAGTTGAACATCATGCATCGCTAAATGTCATAACATGGTCTTTGGATGAATACTTGTATAGTCTGTTAAATGCTTGCTTATGTGAACATATGCTTATGCTCATTTGAAGACTTGCTTTCATGTACATATGTTTAAGTTCAGTTAAACACTTGCTTTTGTGTACATATGTGTGTGCAGTACAACACTTGCTTTTATATACATATGTGTATGAACTTGCTTTGGGCACACACACACACACACACACCAGGGCTCCACAAATGCCGGTAAGGTCAATCAGCAGTCGGTAAAGGGTACATCAAACCCCCCTCCCCCCAAAAAATCGTCAAAAAAATATTTTAAAAGTATTTGAAAATATGGTGTTAACGTACTGCTTTTCATCTTTCCATAACCGTCCAATGGTTGGCAATGTAACAATTGGTCAATTAAACAGTTAAACTGAATTCTGTTTGGGACATCGGGATATCTGCCATTTTAATTATAAATTATAAGTCGATGTGTGACAATGTTGCATATATAGATAAATGTTTATAAATACTGCTTATTAATATCTTGCAATAATCCCATCACTGGTAACTTAAATTATATCGACAAATAACAGAAACCACAAATGATCCCGATACAAAAACCACGTGTAATGTCGTGATCATGTTGTTGTTGGTAACCCGAAAAAACGCTCATAAGCGGTCTAGTCGGCTTTTGTATATGGATTATGAGACGTTATTAACTACAATCGGGCATGTGTATGACTGTGAAATGAATATTCTAGTAGAAACGATGTGAACAGGGGAAGCAACTAGTTATCAATTTACTTGTAAAGTGTTAGGTAATTACCTGAATAGGGAATAGGGAAGTTCAGTGAATCATGACACTGTCCTGAGTACTCTTAATTGTTTACAAGCTGACATTAAAATTTTTTTTTATCAAATTTTGTCTTACTATTATGGGGAAAAAAGCCGATTCAGATATTTTTCAATCAGCTTTTTGAAGTTTGAATCAGCGATTTTTGCTTAGTACTATGTTTAGTACTTATGTTTGGGTACATCTGTGTATGTCCAGTGGACACTTGCTTTTGTGTACCATAAATAGCTGAAACCAATAAATTGCATAAAAGGCGTGTAAATAAACCAATTTAGCTCAAATTTTGAACATAGAAAGTTGAACTTATGGAATTTACACATGTATCCTGGGAGTTTTCTTAGAAATTTTTGTCAACTAGATTATTGCAGATTATGAAAATAAGATTTTATTATTGTATGACACATCTTTAATAAGCTTCACCTTTGAAAACACTCAGACCTGGTATGGGAAGCCCCTGGGTGATTAATAGATTTTGACATGAATTAATTGTCAATTCAGCAATATAGATAACACTGGACCTCTTCTTTTTATCATTCAAATAGTTGTATGCAATTTTACTTTTCCATCCATTTTCCACGTTACTTTCCCTTCAGCAGTATATTTGTAATGCAGAATGTACAATATATATGTCTAACAAAACTTGCTTATTGTTTGACAAAATGCCTAAATTCTGTAACAAAACACATTCTGGAAGATCAGGGAAATCATCCTGTAATCTAAACATCTTCATTTCTGTTGTATTGCCAATATGTTGCATACATACATAAACTACATTTATATATTAAACAAAACCTATTTAGCTTGCTTGTAATGAATGAATGTACTTGTTACTTGGGAATATGCAACAAAAATCAGGAAATAAAAAAAAAAAGTAAAATTAGAATTCATTTCTCATGTACAACTCAATGGAATTCTCATCACAAAACCCAGGAAATTAAAACAAAGAGTAAAATTAGAATTCATTTCTTTCGTACTACTTCAACTGAATTCTCAACAACAAAAAACGCATGTTATTGCACAGAATTTTTTGAAATAAAAACTTTTACAAAACTAATAATTTCAGCACCTGATAATAATTAGACTAGTTCTGAATAAAATTGATTTGTTAAAAACTTGTTGTTATTGGATAAACTGGAATTGAATGAAACAATTTCTGTTGATGATATGATCTTATGCACAACAGAATCAATATCCTAATGCTGTATTTATAAAAATAATGATACCCCAGAGCTAATCTCTACCGAGATTTTTATAGAATTATTATGATTTTAGTAAGCTAGAGAATTTTGTTGATGTATAATTTTCCCTGGATTGTCATGACCAACATTTTACAAAATAATAATCGTCATGAGTTTTGTTGATGGAAATCTGTCTGTAAAAGATAAAAATGGAAGGTTCCCCCTCTCTCTCTCTTTTTTTATATTTTATTTTTTATTCTTTTTTGATCATTAGAAAATCAGATGTAGACATTTAAAGCTAAAGTTATAAATAATAAATCAAAATAATTTTTTCCACTGAATAAAATTATTAAATTATCCTTTTATATTCATTGTTAGTGAGTAAAATAAGATTTTAAATGTACCACAGGAACTTGTCAATGCCATGGAAACCCACTGAATGATAAACATTTAAATATTAATTCATCTTTTCAACTAACCTGGCTTTTGTGACAAAAAAGTATTCACAGAATTAGAATGTTACGAATACATATGACCATTATACATCTGAAACACTAATATTTAGATAATTGCATACAGTCTAACTTGTCTTATGTGACCTTCCAAGGGAAGTTCAAAACAGTCACATAAGGGAGGTGGTCACTTTATTAAGGTTTTTTAAATCATGTTAGCAGGAAGTGTTCATTTCATCAAGCTCTTCTGCCTTGGTAATTACTTCATGTGTAACTTAATTATAAATCAAAACAAATATAGATTTATAAAGTTTTATTTCATATCTACATAGTAAAAACAGTTAAACATTAAAACATTTGTACATTTTAAAATTTGAATACATATCTCTAAAATGTGTCAATGGTAAAACGATTATAAACTGCAATATTGCCAGTGAGATGTCATCGCTGTTTACTTGAACTAGGTACATTGTTCTTCAAGTCCTATAAAATATCAGCTTTACATTTTCTCTAGTTCTTGATTTGAGTTTTACCAACTCTAAATTCTTCAGCAATTTTATAACTGGTTTCTCAGAGTCCAGTAATTTAATTGCGATCAATGAATAAACCTTTTTTTTCAGGGAAGCCATTTTTATTTATCTCGCATATAGTACTCGAAAGCAATCAAGTGATAATATGATCACATTATCAGCATATGATCCGACTGATGTTTACTTCTGGTTTTAACCCAAGTATAGACAGTCTTAAGAAACAAGTTTTTGACTGTTTTTGAGTGAAAAACTTGGTTGTTAGTCACGTTAGGCAGGGGATCACTTAATAGGGGTAAACAATATAGCAAAAAAGCTTCAGAGGTTTTGAGACGGTCGGATAAGAGGGGATGTTGTATAAAGAGGAGGTTGCTATTACAAGTTAGACTGTATGTCAAAGAAACCACTAATTTGCATATATAAAATAAATAAAATTACTAAATTTAAAACCATTTATTTTAAATTTTAAAAAAAGCAAAAGTTGAAATGGCTGAACAAAGCAATTAGAAAAAGAAATTAAAGTTCAAATAGCTGCAATGAGTAAATAAAAATGAATAGACTTCTGACCACAAATCTTGTTTATTGTGTTACAAATAAACCATATTGACAGGTGTACACACCTGGATAGCCATAGGCAGTCTGGAAAGCCAGTCTCAAAAGCCAGTCTCGATAGCCAGTCTTGAGAATTAAAAAAGACTAACAATCATCAGACAGTGTTGTTAGCTCACCTGAGCACAAAGTGCTCAATTGAGCTATTGTGGTGGGTCTTTTTCCATCGTGCATCATCTGTCATGCGTTGTGTGGCGTGTGTCGACTTTTGTTGGTAAACACTCCTGAGGCCACAATTTAAGAGCAATCTTAATCAAACTTTCTCAGAATGATCCTCTTGACAAAAGCTAGCTCAAGTTCGTTTATGGGCCGTGTTGGGTTAATAAGTAGGTCACTAGGTCAAATTGTAAGAAAACCTTGTTAACACTCCTGAGGCCCCAATTTTAGTCCAATCTTCAACAAACTTAGTCAGAATGATCTTCTTGACAAAAGTTAGCTCAAGTTTGTATATGGGCTATGTTGGGTTAATAAGTAGGTCACTAGGTCAAATTATATAGGAACCTTGTTAACACTCCCGAGGCCCCATAATTTTTGTCCAATCTTCATGAAACTTAGTCAGAATGATCTTCTTGACAAAAGCTAGCTCAAGTTCATATATGGGCCATGTTGGGTCAATAAGTAGGTCACTAGGTCAAATTGTAAGAAAAACTTGTTAACACTCCTGAGGCCCCAATTTTAGTCCAATCTTCATCAAACTTAGTAAGAATGACGCTCTTGACAAAAGCTAGCTCAAGTTCATATATAGGCCATGTTGGGTCAATAAGAAGGTCACTAGGTCAAATTGTAAGAAAACCTTATTAACACTCCTAAGGCCCAATTTTAGTCCAATCTTCATCAAACTTAGTAAGAATGATGCTCTTGACAAAAGCTAGCTCGAGTTTGTATATGGGCTATGTTGGGTCAATAAGTAGGTCACTAGGTCAAATTATATAAAAACCTTGTTAACACATATGAGGGGGTCGATTTTAGACCAGTCTTATCAAACTGGCTCAGAATGATCCTCCTGACAAAAGCTAGCTCAAGTTCTTATATGGGTCATGTTGTGTCAATAAGTAGGTCACTAGCTGGAAATTTAGGAAAAATTTCTTTTAAGAATAGAAGCTCCAGTTTGCCAAAATGAAGCTGAGTGTACATCATTTTCAGATGAGCGTCCAGGGCCTTCATGGCCCTCTTGTTTTTACTGTAAATCTACAGTTTATTTTTGTATCACTGATACTTGATTTGCTAATTTTATTTTCTGCTGTAATTCGGTGCTTCAGATTGTTGGTGTGCCCACATTAATCCCACATAATTTTTAAAAATGACGGGTGAAAATTCTACCAGTGTGCCCTCTGGGCACATGAAAGGGTGCATAAAAATATGAACAATATAAGATCTAAAGCACACGTTCTTCCAATCATCCTAATGGCAGAAACAGCAGTGTCTGTAAAAATTATCGTAATTCGGAATACCTCTGATTTTACTGTTGTTGTAAAATGAAAACGAAAATGTCAAAAAGGAAGCGAAGTAGCATCCTCTCATTTTTGCCAAAAAAGGCCCGAGTTGATGAAGAAAGTAGTAAATATTAAACACCATTTAAGTCTAGACATAGTAAAAAGAATTCAAACACCCACTTAAGCCACTGTTTATTGTAAACATTTGTTAGAGCTGTCACATGGTCGCTCAGCTTCAGATATCTTCAAGCCGTCTGCTAGGGAATGTACACTCATTCTCAAATATGTTGCAGAATTGGGAATTTTTTTGTCAGAAAATGAAGTTGCTTTAAAACACATTTAATGTTGTTGACATTTAAGAACATCAACTCTAGGTAAAAGAAATGAAGTTTTGTCATGCTAGTTTGAGTTTTAGGTTAAAAATGCTATATAACATTAGCATAATAAAATTCCCTGTGTAATTTACGGTACAGTATTCCATTTGGTTTCAATCTTTAAGAATCCAACCTCGTATACCACTCGTGTATGAATTTGTTCACATATGTCCTATCTTTCATTTTTCACATGAATTCTGATATAGTTGTATAGTATTACCAAGGCACATATCGGCATATCTTCATTTCAAGTTCTAGTCGATAAATAAGACAAATAATGCTTCTATCATTAATGACAAAGAATTTTAATTAATCAACAGAAGAAAAATAATGCATAACTAATAACAAGGAAAGTATTACCTTACACGCTGACCAAAAAATAATTTCCGACACATACTTTTTATAAATCTATATTGTCATAAATGTTATGTCACGTGAATTACAATTCTGAAAATATGGAGCCTGATGTCGAGTTTCCTTTATTTTATGCAGGTGCTATCAATTGAATTAAACATTACCAAAGATCAAAATATTTAAATTATTGGAAACTTTATTTTGAACGTTATAAAGTCATTAAATGCAGAGCCCTATATGTCACGTACAGTTACAAAAATTATTAAAACATGACTACTTTCATGCAAGTAAATAAAAAAATCTCGCTTTGTTCTAGCTACACTAACTACTTGTTGTGTGATTTCCAAAAGTATTATGCAAACGTTTGGTTTGAAATACTTTTATGAACTTATTTACGATAATGACACTATTTGATACAACGTTACGTAAAATACTTCAATGCTTCTGAGTTTTTTTCATCAGGCTGTCTATTAAGAAACTATCGGCCTCAGTAAGTCTAAACAGCCGTTTTCCTTTTCCAGAAGGTTTGGGTGTTGCTTCATCACAAATCACTTGATCTTTAGAAATCCATATTATATCTTCGTTTCTAGGCAAGTATAGACACTCTTTAATTTTAGATCCATATGCCATAAATGTTATTTCATACTCTGAGTCATCTTTGTCAATCACCTTACCAATGTATGGTTTTCCTTCATATAATGCAGCCACATAAGAATTGACACAATAATCGACATCTTTCGAAGACTCCATGTTGACATTTTGACCTCTTTCTACTTCAACTGCAGGCTCCATGTTGATATTTTGATTTCTTTCAACTTCAACTGTAGACTCTATGTTGACATTTTGACCTCTTTGGACTTCAACTGAAGACTCCACGTTGACATTTATTTCTACAGCCACTGAATCGCTGGTATTACGTAATGAGGGTTTTCTAAGATAATGTAGATTCCACTTGCATTTGTCATTTTCAATATTAAATCCGTCCATTGTAAAGCAATCTTGACATATGCACGTTGTTTCTCAGGTTATTATTTCATATTCGGAGATTCCAGCTACACTGTGAACTTTTAATGTGCCCTCGACAGCTGACAAATTTTTCTGATGCAAATCTATTTCTGACTTTGCAGTTTCATACTCATTCTTTTCGATATACATGTATGTGGCTTCACTTTGTATTGATGATGCCCAGTTGTAAAAATCACTCGCAGACTGGATAGTTGCTTTGCCTGTCTTGATTGCATTGTCGGCTGTTCGCTTTGCAACACCCCCTAGACCATCACATGCACCTTTTCCATGTCCACTTTCGAAGTATTGCCAACTTGCTTTGATACCATAGTATTTGGAATGGCTTGCGATAAGATCAAAAATGGATTTATTTCTGTACTGCGAAGTTGGTGAGTCAGTCCAGTAATGTATAAATTTTACATTAGGACAGAATGCTCTTACTTGAGGTATGATTTTATCAATTATGGCTCGTACCATTGACGAATTATGGTGCAGAATTCCAGATATAACAATAAAACATTTATGAGATAAATACCCAGCTTCATTACAGAAGTAAATAATAACTGGATGCAATGTTACCATTTCAGGATTCCAGTAGGCACTCTGGATTTCCTCCATTTCCTTTATTGCATAATTCTCCGTAAAGTCCATCTGAATACAGACATGATTTTTAAATTCTGGAATTTTGTCTTTCATTGTTTTAAAACTATTATACTGAACTTTAACTCGTTCTGTATGTAGACAAAACTCTTCATATTGGTTAAAAACCCCAACTTTAAATTCTTCTTTATTACTTTTACAATCCTCTGCTTTCCGTCCTCGCATGTTTTCTTTTCCACTGCTTAAATTCAATCATATTTTGCCCAATTTTTGACAGCATTTCAGACATAGTGTCTTGGCTAATACTATCGACAAATTTATCGGGACTCGTTTCATTATTCACACCAAGTTTCTTAAGACACTGTAATTTCAATGCAAAGTTCTGATGACGGGTACACAGACATGTTACTCTTGCTGCAAAATTCACTAATGAAATATGCTTCGGGCGCAAACGAGAAAACGTAGCGCGGCTTATTTTAATCGCAGGGTTCTCAGCAACAAACTTCAAATAAAGATTATGGAGATAATCATTTAATACGAATTTCTGGATTTTCACTTTGTCTTCACCTTTTACAGCATCAGCTTTACCAGGCATTTGGTGAGAGTTGTCTTCTCGTTCCAGAAAATTCCTTACTTCTTTACTCAATTGACTAAATGTCCTCTTAGTTTTTTTCTTCTCAAACTTAATATTTTTCTTGTCTGAAAAACTTCGTAAATTTAGTTTTGGTGCTAAACTCAGTGACCTTCCTAATCTGTACTTTCTAATAATTCTACCTGTTATTATTTTTCTGATTACATTTGTTTTTTCTGGATTTTCTTTTACAGCTTCACCTATTTCTTCTGTTAAGGAATTTTTCAGTATTAGTTGTCTTATATTTGGAAATTTTCTTGGACTTATACCAGATGCTCTCATTTCTTTATCTGTTTTGGTCTTTGGTGACTTTGACATATTCAAGGTTATGTTTTTAAGTCGACTCATTTGTTTTCTCAATGTTGCATTCTTCTTTTTTAATGAGAAATTTACATCTTCCAGACGTTTGATTTTTCTCTTTTGTTTAGAAACAGTTCGATAAATTCTTTTCCTATCTGCTGGTAATTTAATTACTAAATGCTGTGGTGTAGTTTGTTTTTTGTCATTGCTTGTTGATGGCAATGAAGTTTCACTAGTACTTGAAACTTCATTTGACCTTAAAACCATACTACCAGTATTTCCAGACATCTCTGTACTTGAATCGATGTTCAATGAATTGCTGTCAGTTTTCAATCTAGCTTTTTGAAGCATTCGGTGTTTCTTTACATTTTTACAAACCCTTTTGCGCCTGTCATTTGCTTCTCTAGTTGATAGGGTGGAAGTTTTCTTATAGTAAGATTTTGTTCTTTTACTTTCTAACACCAACCAGTTGCTTCCGGAATCTAATTTCTTTCTTTCACGATATTCTTTTTGACGCAAAGCATGATTTTTTGCCATTTTTCTAAAAATATATAAAAGCATTTCAATTACAAAACGTTTGTTTCCGACAATTGATCATATGATACGATATGAAGTCTGTCAAGTAGATTGTATCATAGATTGTATTTTACGTGACGTTATATTGAGATTGATTAAATGTTTAAAAAGTTCAAATACATTTTGTTTTTTTATTCAATATCATACATTAGATATATTCCATTAAATTTGTCAGTTTAATTATCAGGACCACAGGATTTTCGTTCATTAATAGAGGTATCGCATGGTGTATATCTAAAATTCGAAACATCAAAATTTATGCCTATTTGTAATTGCTATATAATTATTCATGTATCTTATATATTCTTTCAAACGAACATGTTTACATTACAAATGCATTGCCTTACTTGAATCTCTTTGGAACCACTGCGTTAATTTTTCGATGACAGCAGTGTGTCACGCGCTCTGTGATAAAGCGATACGTCAGCTATATCTTCAGCCAATCCGCTTTCGATGTAAAGCAAATGGCGGAGGAATACATACCACCAAGGAACTACTTATTCATTCATAATTTTCTACGGGTTCATTCATACATTCTGTCCGGCGACTGTAGGGACGCTTTTTACGAACGGTTACAAACGTAGAAATTTGTCACACACTGACCCAATTTTAAAAATAATTCAAAAAAAAAAAAAAAAAAAAACAATAATAAAAATCAATATTTGTTGTCTTTTTATTTCAAAATGATTTTTTAATGATTTATGAAAAGATAAAAATATTTGTAAAATCAAAACAATTCTATGTCAGAGTGGCACACAGAGGTTTATAATTATGGTGAAAGATTAAATTTTTCAAAAGGTACACCAGAAGGGTTTTCAGAAAAACTTAGAAAATTTTACTGCTAGGTTAGAACCAAAAAGCGAGAACCCTTACCATAAAAATACCCTAAAGAACATGCGTGCAGCAATAAATCGTTATTTTCAAGACAATAACATTAAAGTTGACATTGTAAATGATACAAAATTTAAATTACAAATTCATGTAACCGTGTGTTAAACTGATATATGAAAAACATGACACATACAGGTGTAGCTAGACCTACTTAACATTACCAACAGATTGCAGCAGCTGATTAACAAAAAATTAATGAATATTTAAGAGCAATGTCAGTATATCACCCATTGCATTAAGGCATTATGTTTGGTATATCTTAATTTTTCAGTTTGTTTCAAGAGGTCTTGAAGTCCACAATCAACTCTCTATTGATTCTCCTGATTTCAATGTAGATGACAATGGTTTGGAATATGTAACTTTTACCCACCAAACTCAGGAAAAAAATTCCAAGGTGGCCTATACTCTGATGACTTTCACAGAGACAAATGGATGTATGCCACTGGCGGTGATCTCTGACCAGTGAAAATGCTGCAACTTTTAATAATTAGAACATCTCCAGATTCCCAATTTCTTTTTAACAGTATGACACATGAAGCTCTGAAATTTCCCCATTTATGCAATATCTGGTACAAAAATTCTCCCATACAAAAACACTCTTTTTCAGGTTTTATGCCAGACATCAGTAGTAATGCCCACTGTAGCCAGAAATACACAGCTCACTGTCTTAGGGCAACTGCAATCACTGGAATGAGTGATGCTGGATTTGAGGCACACCATATAATGTATATGTCTGGGCATAGAAATGAAGCTTCCTTATGGAGTTATAACAGAAATCCATCTCAACTCCAATAAAAAGATCTTAGTCACACTTTAACTGCTGTTGCTACTAGAGAATGTCACAGGGACCTGGCCATTGCTCCAAGAACCCCAACTACGTCCACAGTGACCCATTCACAAAACACTGTCAGTTCTGTTAACCACACAAATTCAACTAGTCTCTCATCAGCTGGCCAGTCTGTTGTTATGTCCAATACATCTTCATCATCAGGGCTGTTGAACAATTCCATATTTTCTGGTTGTACCTTCAACATAGTTATGAAAAACTAAGTTTTGTTGGTTATACTTAAATATTGTTAAATGTAACAATTTTTCAGGCTTTCATGATGAAATCAAGGTTATTTACCCCTTAAGATCAAATCCTACACAATTTTGTGTTTGTGATCTGCCTAAAACACTTGTGGCCTGACCTGAACCCACCCTGCACAAAAGTGAGACCTAAAATATGAAGACCAATCACTTAACCACTTGGCTAACACCGCCCCATGAAAAAGTATATAATCCTGTAACTTTAAACATACATAAAGAACCCAGAAGTAAACACTACATACTGGTTCCCATACAAGTAATGGTTTCTTAAAACTCTTTCAAACAGTAACATTTTCACAAATTTGTGAAAAAGTGAATTTGTTCAAAATTTTTCAATAAATACTGTTTATTTTTAATTTATGTGAAATTGGAAGTTGGATACATGAAAACGTTTGAAAATTTGTAATGTAGATCTATATCAGTACATACATTTTTGTGAAATGAAAAATGAAATAAATATATGAATCTGGAAAATTTTGCATTTGAATTTCAGTTTACTACACTCTACAGTTTGAAGTCATTATTAAAGGGTCTTTTCACCCAATAAGATAAAATTATAAATAGGCTAGTGTGACAAATGAAATTTTGTTTCTCTGAAACATATTTTGGAAAGACGTGCTAGGAAAGTATCAGGCATGTGTAAACCCCCCTCCCAGTTATCATCCATTTACCCAATTTTTGGTGTTTTGTAAATCAAATGATGAATTGAAATCAGATGTGAAAGACTCGTTAATGCATTTTGACAGCAATAAGTCAACGTACTTACCAATCACTGCACTATTCCATGCCAATCCCCACAATCCACACAGCAGGTGGCCGACTTTCTGAAAATTTGATCATGACCTAATTTAAGTAGGTCAGCCTATTCACACTTTCACTATTAGCGAGTCCGAGAACACCACATTCAAATTATGAACAACTGTTTGTTATTCGACTAAATAATTATATTCATAGTAATATCTTACCAAACAGATTATTGTTTAATTAAAAAAAGGAGAAACAGAATTTGATTTTCAAAAGTGTTTAACGGAACTATATTTTACGATCGCCAAGCAACAAAAACAGCTATTCTATTTATATGGTTTACAATAAGAGTTATCTCGCTTTAAGTGTTTCTAATCACATAAATGCACCGGCTTTCGGAAAATTAACAATACCTTTTTGTGGATAAAAATAATGTAAACATAAGGATTGAATGTCATTTTGAATGTTGTCATTGAGGTATGTCAACATCAGACTACGTTCAAAGTTACATGAATCGCTTCGCGATTCACTTACTTTGAACGTGGTCTGATGTTGTCATACCTCAATGACAACATTCAAAATGACATTCAATCCTTAATTTATTCTATTACCGGTACTTATGTCATTCATATATACATATTTAATAACAAAATAAAACATCACTAGTTAACAACTGCTTAGTTTTTTACTCTATCTGAGCTTGTATTTTACGTGACAGTTTTTGTATTTTACGTTACGCATCATCTGAAGCTCATAACTTCTGTGTTTGCGGTGTTTGTCATCATTATGGAAAGCAGGTGTGTGCTATAATAAAAACATAAGCAAACAGTCATGTTGTTTTTCTTTTGTTATCGTGTTAATGTTTGTATCAAGTTATCAGCCAATAATTTTAACTCTTACCTTTTTCAGAAACTTTACGTTTTGTATACGTCGTCAACAATTTTGGCGCGTCAAGATAAATGATCCGGATAATGATTGCATTCGTGTACCAAGTAGAAATCTTTCCAACAATTTTGGCCCGTCAAGATAAATGATCCGGATAATGATTGCATTCGTGTACCAAGTAGAAATCTTTCCTTTTATGGGTTTCGTGGAATTAACGTCACGTAAAATACCGTCACGTAAATTTTTTTTTAATTATTAAGAATACGCTTGACCAAAATTATAACAATTACCGTTGATATCATATGTCTGAATTGTTGGTATAGAACACTCTAACATTTGGCAGTAAGGGAACACAAATGTATTATCTTTTTACATTACTAGAGCATCACGTATAGTTACATTTCTTAAAAGGGTCGTTGGCGAGTCCAGTATTAATGGGTTTGATAGATTTTTTCAGAGGGTATTGGCAAAACTTTACACATATATTTCAATAACTACGTTACTTGTAAAAACTTGTATACAGGATTTAACTGAAAAATAGATCTGGAGACATTTTTATTCTATAAAATATGCCTTATCACGTAAATTACAAATATTTTGTGACATTCAATTTTGAAAAAAGGAGTCCATATATATTTTTTAATTTAACTCAAACTTGTATAAATTAATTTTTAATCTTATAATGGTTTTGAACATATTAACCTATTTTTTTGGTGTATAGCTATGAAATTCTTGAAATTACGATAAATAGTAAAATCTTTTACTCTCGTTGTGACATAGGTATTTCCGGGGAGTGACAAATTTTACTCTTTGGTTAGAAATCTATATAATCGTTACATATGTGTTATTTGCTGCAATAATTTAACAAAAGTATATCTCTTATCAGAAAATATATTCTTTTAATGAGAAATGAAAATTGTCTTGTTCTGATTTACATTTCTTTGGGTGTGACACCAATTCTGCAACATATTTGAGAATGAGTGTGTAACGTTAGACAATGTTTGTGATGACATTTAACTATTATTATTAATTATATTAGTCCAATTGCTTTCTGTATTAATGGGAAATACGTTTATGTTTTTAATTCTTCGTTTAATCAAAATATATCAAAATGTGGACCTAACTGAAACTATAAAGGTGTGATTGATCATAGTCGGATGAATACTGGGATATTTACCCATACATGGTGATGCTATAATATAAAGTCTATTTATAGACTAAAGGAAAAACATCTGAGATGGCATCAAAATTAAATTCTGTATGTTTTGGTAACGAAAAAATTATTGGCCCATAACTTTCAAAAAGGGCCCCTCATTCCTGCACAGAATGGGCCCCTTGAGCCCCTGGTTTTTCAAAACAATCTGAAGCATTGGTAATTTGAAAATGTTCTAAAAAAAAAACTCAAAATAGTGATTTTTCATGTTAATCCAAAGAATTTTTTGTTAAGACTTCTGGCAAATGTGACTGTTTCTGGATCCTGAGATACGAATGGGATTTAAATTTAAAAAAAACCCAATATTTTTAAAACTTCAAAATCAGAAATGTTATAGACAAACTAAAGTCATTTTAATGTAAATAATACTAATTACTTTTTTGGCAACTGACAAACTTTCTCATGCTAGGATTTGATTAAATAGCCCTCAAATTTGTGGAGGTTGGAGGTGATCTGATATGTGACCAAGCACTTAATACCACTTTGCTACCAAGGAGGTTGGAGGTGATCTGATATGTGACCAAGAACTTAACACCACTTTGCTACCTAGGAGATTGGTAGTGCTCTGATATGTTACCAAGTACTAAACACCACCTTGCTACCTATGAGGTTGGAGGTGATCTGATATGTGACCAAGCACTTAATACCACTTTGCTACCAAGGAGGTTGGAGGTGATCTGATATGTGACCAAGAACTTAACACCACTTTGCTACCTAGGAGGTTGGAGATGCTCTGATATGTTACCAAGTACTAAACACCACCTTGCTACCTATGAGGTTGGAGGTGCTCTGATATGTGACCAAATACTAAACACCACTTTGCTACCTAGGAGATTGGTAATGCTCTGATATATGACCAAGCACTTAACACCACTTTGCTACATAGGAGGTTGGAGATGCTCTGATATGCAACCAAGCACTCAACACCACTTTGCTACCTAGGAGGTTTGTAGTGCTCTGATATGTGACCAAGAACTTAACATCACTTTGCTACCTAGGAGGTTGGTGGTGCTATAATTTGTGACCAAGCACTTAACACCACTTTGCTACCTAGGTTGTTGATGATACTCTGATATATGACCAAGCACTTAATACCACTTTGCTACCTAGGACGTTGGAGGTGCTCTGATATATGACCAAGCACTTAATACCACTTTGCTACCTAGGTGGTTGGAGGTGCCCTGATATGTGAATAAACACATAACACACTTTGCTACCTAGGAGGATGGTGGTGCTCTGATATGTGACCAAGCACTTAATACCACTTTGCTACCTAGGAGGCTGGTGGTGCTTTGATATATTACCAAGCACTTCAAACACCACTTTGCTTCCTAGGTGGTTGGAGGTTCCCTGAAATGTGAATAAACACAGAACACCCTATGCTACCTAGGAGGTTGGTGGTGCTCTGATATGTGACCAAGCACTTAACACCACTTTGCTACCTAGGAGGTTGGTGTTGCTCTGATATGTGACCAAGCACTTAACACCACTTTGCTACCTAGGAGATTGGTGTTGCTCTGATATATGACCAAACACTTAACACCACTTTGCTACCTTAAGGTGGTTTGTGGCACTCTGATGTGACCAAGCACTTTAAACACCACTTTGCTAGTGGATGGTGGTGCTCTGATATGTGACCAGACACTTAAAACACTACTTTGCTACCTAAGTGGTTGGAGGTGCTCTGATTTGTGACCAAGCACTTTATACCACTTTGCTGTTGTTGGAGGTGCTCAGATATGTGACCAAGAACTTAACACCACTTTGCAACTTAGAAAGTTTGTGGTGCTCAGATTTGTGACCAAGCACTTTAAACACCACTTTGCTACCTTGGAGGTTGGAGGTGGTCTGATATGTGACCAAGCAATTAATACCACCTTGCTACCTAGGAGGTTGGAGGTGCTCTGATATGTGACCAAGCACTTAACACCACTTTGCTACCTAGGTAGTTGGTGGTGCTCAGATTTGTGACCAAGCACTTTAAACACCACTTTGCTACCTAGGACGTTGGAGGTGCTCTGATATGTGACCAAGCACTTAATACCACTTTGCTGCCAAGGAGGTTGGAGGTGCTCTGATAAGTGACCAAAAACTTAATACAACTTTGTTTCCTAGGAGGTTGGAGGTGCTCTGATATGTGACCAAGCACTTTATACATTTTTGCTACCTAGGAGGTTGGAGGTGCTCTGATATATGACCAAGTACTAAACACCACTTTGCTATCTGCAAGGTTGGAAGCTCTGATATGTGATGAAGTACTAAACAACTTTTGTTCAGTTACTAAAACAATTAATGATAATTTATAAAACTATATGATTTGTCACATGTTATTTTATATGGAAGATTCCAAATCAATTTTTGGGGGAAAAAATCAATTTCTAAAAAGATTTTAACGAAAAAAAATTAAGTCTTTCATGTCAATTTATGCCAATCCCCTTATTTTTGAATGACATCACATTCTACCATCAACAGTAACAGTTCTCCCAGGTGTCACAATTTATGATCAAAATGTAATTTCATACCTGGAAATAGCAAATTCACCATGGTAATGTATGAAACTTGCAGACAAAAGGAAGAGAATTTTATTATGGACAACACCTAGCTCTCATTATTTTGAGTCTTGTTTTATTTTCAACATATTTATGTGTTAATATTTTTAACTAACAGGTGCTGACACCAGTCTAAAAGCAAGCATGTTTCGAACAGCGAAGAGTGAAGAGATTTCTTCATCATCAGTAGATAAGAATTATCATGGTCATTTGTGGTCAATGGCCAAAAGAAATAACAAGAAGCTGATCCCTCATGATTCTGCTGAGGTGAAAGATCGAGCAAATCAACGTCGTTACCTTATTCTAGCTAAAGTGAGTCGAAGGTCTTGGCCAACATCTTCTCTACAGTGAGTACGATTTACTGTGACATGTCTGGTAAAAATCATACTAGTTTGCATTTGAATTTATTATAAAATTTTTATTCCTTTAGATGTTTATAAAGAAACCATATCTTTTTTGACTAAAGAGATATATGAAATGTACACAAAATTTAAAATTAACACAAATTATGATTGAAATCTATGTGTATCAATAAATGAAAAAATGAAGCCCAAATTATGCTACATCATAACAGACTGACCATAATTATTGCAACAGGTGTTTTTTATTTATTAAAAAATGAATCTTGGTTATGAATAGGAATAAGTATGGTTTTTATTTGACATGTCAGAATTTTTATTTTTCAAATCTTGATATAATACATGATTTTTAGCAAGGTTATTTGTCTAAATCTTTTTTATCATTGAAAAATTTGTTTAGAATTTCAGCATAAAAGAACTATGAACGATGCTTTGCATGCTTATATATATTAAAGAAGTTCTTTTTGAGTTTTGTGGAGAATGTCTTTTTATATTGACTTTTCCAAAGAAAGTTGAACATGGCAAGGTATTTTGCATGTTGTACAATGTTTTTTTTTTCTTGAAGTTCTCTTTCAATTGATACTTTGTATAAAATTTTCTGTTCAAATGAATTATTTAAAATGTTTAAAGAAAATTTTAAAAAATAACATAGATCAGCACAATATGAAGCATCAATATTATTGGAATGAAAAGTGACATCAACATTATGAGGAAGGTAGGTGACATCAGCATTATGAAGAATTAGGTGACATCAGCATTATAGAAAGGTAGGTGACATCAGCTTTATAAGAAAGTTGGTGCCATCAGCATTATACTGAAAGAAGGTGTCATCAGCATTATGAAGAAGGTTGGTGACATCAGCATTATGAGGAAGGTAGGTGACATCAGCATAATGAAGAAGGTAGGTGACATCAGCATTATAGAAAGGTAGGTGACATCAGCATTATAAGAATGTTGGTGCCATCAGCATTATACTGAAGGAAGGTGTCATCAGCATTATGAAGAAGGTTGGTGACATCAGCATTATAAGGAAGTTATGTAATATCAGCATTTTAAGGAAGGTAGGTGACATCAGCATTATTAAGAAATTTGGTGCCATTAGCATTATGAGAAAGTTAGTGACATCAGCATTATACGGAAGATAGGTGATATCAGCATTATGAAGAAGGTTGGTGACATCAGCAATATAAGGAAGATTAGTGACATCAGCATTATGACAAAGGTAAGAGTTTAATTTTGAGTAGTTTTTTAGTTTTGATTAAAATGTAAGATTTCAGTTATTTTTCAATATTTGTTTTTCATTAATAGTAGCCTCATATTACAGCATACCCCCTTTACCCCAGGTGTAACTTTTTGTGTGAACCTTTTGAATTTCAGTTGAGTTGTATAAAACATCTTACTTCAGAACATGTAGAATATATATTTATTTCCAATATAAAACAGTTTTCAGTAGATGATTGTCATGTATAATTCTTTTTTACTTCATAAACTGAGACTAATGCTCCATTTTATATGCATTGAATTGGCAGGACAAGTAAGACAGTGTTGATAGTCTAAAAAACACTAAATCTGATATAATTTATATATAGTTATCATGACATTGTCATAGAAACTTCAATTTTTATAGGCATAAACTAAATGTAAAAAAAAAAAAACATTTGTAATGATACAGATCTGAAAAAAATATATATAAAATAAAGTTCCAAAGATTATGAATTATAAATTGTTGCTGTCCAGAAGTAATGGTTTATGATTCTTCAGCTGATTTCATTAAAATCCAAATCCTGCATCCTGCACTATTGTGGAAAATGTACATGTTTCAGTTTTTTAACACACCATCCCTCAATCTATGATGGTAATGGGAATAAGGATTTGTGTAGACAGGGTGAGGGATTTTGAAATTTGGGTACAGTTGGATGTTATATTTAAAGAACTCTGTAATTAGGGTGATATCTTCAATTGTATGCATTAAATGGCACATTTTGGCAAAAAAGTCTTTTAAAGAATGGGGATCCAAGAAATTTCCAAACACTAATTGCCAAAAACATTTTTTTTTGCTTTAGCTCAACCTTCATCATAATATTTTACTGTATTAAATGCAAATTCCAAACTGTCTGAATTATTTTTTGATTTTAAAGATTTTTCCTAGTTACCATTATATTTTACACACAATACTGGCCTTTTTAAGATGCTAAATGTAATGTTGTCTTGGTAAAATGATTTGGAGAGAGAGAGAGAGAGAGAGAGAGAGAGAGAGAGAGAGAGAGAGAGAGAGAGAGAGAGAGAGAGAGAGTGTGTGTATGTGTGTGTGTGTGTGTGTGTTGGTAAAGAAATTCATACACAATGCAGCTTAATAGTTTGTGAATTGACAGAATATGATAAAATGTTTTATGAACCACGAGGGAAAAAGTCATTTGTTACATCTTAAAATATATATTCATTTTCTCTAAATGAAAAGTGCATAATGTATCTTTTAACAATTTTTGTTCCTTTTTAAATTTTGTATGAAAAAGTGTTTTCTTGGAAGTTTGGAAGATTATACAATTTTCAAAAACATAAACCATAGAAACAACACAATGTGGCCATCAGATCAGTAGGCCAACCAATGATTTGTCTTCCAAAATATTTGAATTTGAGAGTTTTAAGAGGTCACATAGTCTTGTTTTGAAAATGGTAGAAGAGGTTGGCAAACAACAACATCTCTGAAAACAATTGATTTGAATTCTCAAAACAGCAGCAATGACATCTGAAAAAAAGATAAATATTTTGGATGACAAACCATTCTTTTATTGATCCAAGTTGGTAACTTTTCTACAGTTCCACTAATATTTTCAGTCTGAAGTAAAATAAGGTGGCACCCCTTCCAACACCAGTTGGTTTCAGAAAATCCTGGGTTTTTGAAATGGAAATTGTTCTGACCCTACACACAGCTGCCAACACTTGTAATCATTTTGATTAAGGGGGAAAAAAAAGAAAAAAGAAAAGAAAGAAAGAACTCACAATATTACACGTATTTGTAGGATGAACAGTGTTTATTGTTATCTTCTTTCACATTTTGATTTACAGCTTGTCCGATATAAAATATCATGTAAGTTTACTATAGAAATATAACAGTGTAATGAATATACTTTACTGAATACAAATTTTTTCCCGACAGTTTTTATTAACTTCTATATGATGTATAGTGCATTGAGTTACATGTTTAGTCTGTTTTTGTACAAAGTATAGAATTTGTGAATTGACTGTAAAGAAATTTTCTGTTAATACAGAAATGAACAAAATTGTTTTGTGCATGCAATAATATCCCGTAGAGCAGAATATGGAAGAGCGTGCATGAAATAATTTTGTATATATATCTATATGTAGACAGAAAAGAATATTAAAATCAATTCTTATAATTGAATTATTGAAAATACAAAATAAAATAGCATTCTGTTCCCTTATGATGTATAAAATGTATCAAAACAGAAAATTTTAAAATCATTTTTTTTTTGTAACTAAAATCATACCAATCTATTTCTAGTAGCAGAGAGTTGTTGATAGAAACATCCAAATATAATTTTGATGAACCATATTTAGTTTTGTCTTTGTCTAATCAGAAAACATTATTTAACAGATTTATTTTGCTCTATTATGAACAAAATATTAGTTGACTAGATGTACAAGACAAGATACAACATTCATTTCATTGCTCGTTTCTTTTTTTTTTCTTTTTTTTTTATTACTGCTTTAATTTCAGTTAAATTCCTGAGCATATATGAATATTAATTTCATATTTCTTGTTTTTTTTTTCTGTCAGAAAGTTAATTCACCCTTGGTAGTTGACTAAATATTTGATTTGTAGATTTTGCTTTCAGTAAAACTGCAACACCATTAAAAAGTTTCCAGTTAAGGTTGTAATTTGTTTTCAGAACATTTTTGAAAACATATAATTTGGTAACTGCTACC
This sequence comes from Tegillarca granosa, assembly GCA_029721355.1. Taxonomy (NCBI): domain Eukaryota; kingdom Metazoa; phylum Mollusca; class Bivalvia; order Arcoida; family Arcidae; genus Tegillarca; species Tegillarca granosa. The sequence goes on along the minus strand of CM056598.1, from coordinate 42,149,658 downwards.
ATTGATGACAGTTGATCAACTGACATGTGATCAACATGAAGACATTTTAGCTCACCTGAATAAATGCTCAAGACATGTTGCAAGAACAGGTTTTTTGTCCTAGACTCTCATTTATAAGACCTATGAAACAGTCAAGAATATTTTACCTATATCGAGATGTCACCAGCTATAGGTGAAGTTGCAGAAATTTCTAATTTTGCAGTGGTCTTAGGGCATTGTGCAGGGAGGATTCTTTAGCATTTCTAAATGCTGAGTGCTTGGCGAAAGAATATTCACTACCTATTTTCAAGGCTTGGTCTGGTCCAGCTATGGTTGGAACCTTGACCTCCCACATTATTGAATCAAGCACTCTACCAACTGAGTGGTACATGAACTGAAAAAGGTAGAAGCTTGAAACTTAGAATATAGAACCAGGGCATAAAGCTTTTTACAAAGTTTGTTAATCTCAGCCCACATTCAAGTCATGGCACTGTGATCTGAAGTAGTAAAACCCTTTAAATATTAAAACATTTTATTGTCATGAATTTAAATGTCTAGAAGCTTGAAAATAAACATATAGCATCAGAGCAAAATTAAAGCTCTACAAAAATTGTGACTCAATGAACATTTAAGGTCAAAGCTACCTCAGGTAGTAAAACCTTCAAACATGAATTAAAAGGCCTTAAAGCTTGAAACTCCATTTAGATAGCACCAGTGCATAAAGCTTTATGAGTTTTTCAAACCACATTAAAGGTCAAAGCTTAAAATCCTAGTTAAAGCATTGGTTTATCTAAAGATCCAACAAGACTAGCATATTAGTTTCTGTTATAACATGTATCAGGTATATCAGGCATTACATTTTCTTTAGACCAAAAACAGGGTTCATCCTAAATTCAGCATTTATCTGCTGCACTATATTTAAAAAGATTGATGTATAATTTTTGCTTTTTGTGATATTTTTGATAGAATGTTTGTTTCCTGAAAAAAAAAACAGCATAATATATCACTCTTTGGTACTTTAAAATCTTAGAATCTTGTCATTTTAAGGATTGATCTGAGTAATTTGTGATCTGTAGAGTGTTAAAAGTGTTGCCACCAGTGTCACAACCGTAAATCTTAGATTCTTGTTGTCTTTAGGATTGATCTGAGCATTTATGAACGTCTTTAAGTGCTAGTATCCTTTTGTCACAGCCTTTTCATTGCAACCAAGTTTGTCTGTTTTCAAAGGTCCAAGCCTATCAGCAGACAAGCTTATGGCATTTAAATAAATCTTTCTGAAACTGATCAATAATAATAATAAAGGCTTGATGATTTTGTATTAAGAACTTTTTGAACATGAAACAATAACAACAAAAATAATAATAATAATAATAAGTAATAAACATATAAAAATGATGAAAAATATAGATATAAAAATACAATGAAATAAATATACGAATAAATAAAAAAATAAATAAATATAAAAGTTAAATTATATATATATATATATATATATATATATATATGTATGTATGTATATAGTAGCCTTTCATTGTATGTAAATGCTTCCACAACATTCATAATCAAGTGTTTTCATATGTCCTAATGTGACTTTTCAGGCCCATTAAGCTTTTTGTTGAGCAAGTTTTTATAGTCAAATAATTAGTGTTCTGTTTTGCTATTTGTTGTGGCTAAGTAATATCCTTCCTTTGTTGTGAGAACCTTTTGGAGTAAATGTGTTTGTTTTGACTTTTAGTGAGTTGTAAATAATTATTTTGGTATTATAATGATTTACAAATTTGTTTACAACACTTTACCATAGTTATATCATTTAAATAATAGTAAGGTAAGTTAAATATAAGCCAAAAAAAGGTATAGCCATTTCAGTGATATAATATATATTCATTATGTGTTAGCCAATTAGTCTTACACTAGCAGGAGATCTCAACACTAGGCTTTATATGTGATTTTACTTCTACCATGGGAACATTTGTTAGCTTATTTGTTGCAGAATGATTCCCTGAGTTAAATTATCTACCAGTGTGTGCTAATAGGTTGGAAAATATCCCGTTAATGCACTTTAGTAAAAAGTGGCTTGTCAAATGTTGCTTAACATCATTGTGATCATGATTGTTAAATAATCCAAAACAAACAAGATGTTTTTTTTTCTTACTTTTAAAGAATTGATTTACACTTTACTTAGTGCAGATTTATGGTTTTTAAAGTGCTAGAACACTTGCCCTTCAGTGTCACAGCTTTTCATCACCGACCACTTAATCAAATATACATGTACCACTAAGCCTACCAGCAGATGCTTATGACATAAAAACATTTTTATAAATACAATATACTGTATAAAGTAGATCAATAACAATGATACAACTTTGCATCAAATAAAAAACTTTTCGTTTAAATTCAATCTGAGATTAAAAAAAACAAGATTTAAAACAAAATCATTATTTTCTATATCTATGGTAACATAAAACAATTGTAAATGATTTCCTGGGGAAATTAAAGCTAAAAAATTTTTCAAAACCATTTTTCTCAGAATGGGTTTGAACTTTGTTTCCAGCTTGAGAATAATAATTTTAGGCTTTAATTTTGTGATGGATATTGTGTCATTTATTAAACAAGTATTCAGATAATTATATCACAATTTTACATATTACTTTTGGGATTTTATTAGCTTAATATATTTTTAAGATTGGACACAAAATTGGGGTGGTTATGAACACTAAAATTGACACAAAGTGAATATTAGTTAACAGATAACATAAAAACCAATATAAATTACATTATTAAACTATTTTTTCTTTTGTCTGGAAATATAGAGTGGAGTAATGTTTTTTTTTAATGCCCCAGTCAAGATTCTTTCACTTATTTCGACGCTGTCAGTTCTGGGATAGTGGAGAAAATAAGATTGCCCATAGAAAACCACTGACCTTCAGCAAGCGAACTAACAAACTTACTCACACTTTGATCTGTCTCAAGTGGGATTCGAACCCAGGGAGTGAGAGGCGCTGTGATCCATAAGCACACACTTTAGACCACTCGGCCATCGAGGCCCCCAATGTTTGGAAATATGAAAATATTCCAGACTCTTTTATCTTTCAATGAATTATGGTCGACCAATAATCAGCCACAAAGTATTCTGTAAGGTGGTCTTTACTTGCAAGAGGTATGGCATATTACTGATACCAATGAGGTATAAAATGATCACTATAATGTGAAGCCACCAGGGTTCACAATATAATCCAGTCAGCCAGTAAGAGATCTGTAACTTTCAAGACAAAACCTGTTCAGTTTCATTAAGTCTCCTATATGTTCATTTCAAAAACATTGAAATTTTGAAATTTGATAAGGTTAAATTCTGGTAATTGTTACTCTAACCAGCTGTGTGAAGCCTTATAATTTTGAACTGACATGGCTGTCACTTTAAAGCCTTGCTTCAGGAATGCTGATAGTCAAGCTGATGAACATCACAGTATAATATGCAGTGGTGACCATATATAAATTATGATAACCACCTGGAAATAGCTACCGAAATTGCTGATGCTGCTTTTACATCAACTCACTCAACTATATAATAATCTTAAATTTCAATGTTATTTTTTTCAAACATTCAGCATTTAAAAATACCATTAAAAAATGTTATTTTATAGGTAAGAACTAAAATAAAGTGACAGCATGACATTGGGGGGGGGGGGGGGGGGGGGGCATTACAAGAAATAATGTTAATGATGTTTATGATGGAATAATGTTAATCCTCATCATGATAGAAATAGCGTACCAATGAATCTTCATTGCTTACTGCTTCTCTCTCTCTCTCTCTCTCTCTCTTTCCTCTTCTGAACTTCAGTGGTTGAGTGGTGTATATTTCAAACTTAATGGATTACAACACCATTCAGGGCCTAGACTGTTATCCCTCTCATGACATACTAGTGTTAAAAAGTTTGACAATTCACTTGCCAAAGATTTATATTTTAGACACTCTAGTTTCCTCCACCATCCAAGAATTGAGTTGAGTTGAGTAATGGTGTTTAACATCCCAGTCAAGAATATTTCACTTATATAGAGACGTCGCCAGCTATAGGCGAAAGGGCAGACATTTTGCCTGTGCGTTGTGCTGATGGCATTATACAGCATGGTTCTTTATAGTGCCACACCGTGACACGGGACTTTGTTTATTTTAAGTTCCCATCCAAAAGAACAGTGACTTTCAGTTCGTAATGCTGACTGCTTGGCACTACCCACTTTCAAGTCTTGGGTCAGACCCAGCCGGGGTTCAAACCCATGACCTCCCACTTAGGGAGAGAGCACTCTACCAACTGAGCTACCACCATCCAAGAATTGACCCCCTTGATGGTTGTAAGTGAAGAAAAATGACTGATGCACCACATTGTATGATGAAGACCATTACACGAACATTCTGTGTAAAATAAATATATCGAGAAAATTTAAAGAAAATGGATTTGTCTGAAAAAAATATTGAACAATGATGTCTTTCTTTGTGGTATAGGAGATTTAGAGTTATCTCCCTTTTGTTGTATTTTGTACAGAAATGAATAAGAGTAACTAAGTTATCAAATTATAAGAAAGGTTAAGTAAGATTGTACCAATTATTATTTTGTAAAATCACTTATTTCATGATATAATTGATGTGTAATTACCAGGGCAACATCAGTATCTAGAGTGTCTGCCAGAAGCGATTATATCAGTTCTCTAGTCTAATTTCCATATAACAGTAATTAATGATTTATTTATCTTGCCAAACATTTATAAATCTTTTCTGAGCTGTCTATGGCAAATTTTCCATTAAAATGAAAGTATTTAAGCATAAAATGTCTTCCAGTTGATTGAGGAGAAGTAACAAGTTTTTTAGAAATAAGGTTTGTGAATATAATGTTTTAAGACCAATGTGAATGAGATTGATCAGTGACATTGCTATTTCATTAAAACTTCTATATCTGTATTTTTTTAATTATAGAAATAAATTTGTATTCCTTTTTTTTTTGAGAAAAATAGAAAAATTGGACATTTTTGACACTTTTAAATTTTTTTTTTTTTTTTTTTTTTTTTTTGAAAACAAGCTAAGTTTTATAAAACTATGCCATATGGTATGGAACCTATGAAATAAAAGGAAAAACATAAAATTTGTCTACAAGGAATGTTTTGTGTAATACAATTGTAATGATTTAGGAGTCAAAAAAAGAAAAAATAAATAAACAAAAGTTAGGAATCACTTCTCTTGTGCAAAAATAATAAGAAATATCTGACATAAAAATGCTTATAACTAAAGAGGATTTGATTAACACTAGATAAACAGAACTTTTCATATTTATGGCATAGCCAAAGATGCATGATTATTACGCCTGTGTGTCCCTGTATCAGTAAACTGGAATCTTTTCTTATAATAAAACCATTGGGTAAAAAAGGTTGTTAGTTTATAAAACTTGTACTTGGCTGATCTTAATTAAAATTATGTCCAGTATGATGGCACAAAATCACAAGATGGCCAGTATTTTCATAGAAACAAATGTTATAAAAATAACCAATTTAGGTTATTAAAAAAATAGAATAATGGATTAATTTATTGACCAATCCATTTCAAATTTGATATATAGATGGTAGATGTTAGGTAATATATAAAACATATGTAACAGCTTTGTTGAATGTTTTGGTTGGCCAGGTTTCCACAGAGTATTCTAGTAAGATACTATATTTCAGGCCAAATCTTTCAAGATCTCCTCTTGTAGAACAACTACATTACAATGATTTTTATTATGAATAATCTTTGTTTGATGGTTATTAAAATTGTTTCTGTTGGTAGTAGCTATCAGAAATCCAAATGCAAATCCAAATTTCATGCCCGTTGCGCAACACTGGCTCTTTTGGGCCTCTTCTTCAAATTGTATTTCAAATTTCTGAAGTGTAAATCTTATAAAAACCATAGAATAAATTCAGTTAAATGGAGTTATTTTACACCAAAGTGATTGTATTTCACTTTAATTTATTGAGTGGAGTAATGGTATTTTACACCCCAGTCAAGATTCTTTCACTTATTTCGAGGCGGTCAGTTCTGGGATGTTGGAAGAAACCGTAGTGCCCGAAGATAACCACCAACCTTCGGCAAAGTAACTGACAAACTTTCTCACACCAAGATCTGTCTCCAAGTGGGATTCGAACCCAGGTTGTGAGAAGCGCTGTTATTTAGGTGTCAGTTCTAAATTAAAATGATGTAGGAAATTCGAGTACCCAGAGAAATTCACAGTTCTTTAAGGAGCTTTGCGGATTATACAAAAGTGCCCCAAAATTTATTCGTTTATATCCGATAAACTAAAACAAAAATAAGTTTAATCCTTAAATTTGAATCATGTTTGTTAGTTTAAAAACAACAACAACTGAAAAAGCAAAAGTTATCCCTTATTTGAAGAAAATAACTTGGAATATTTTGTTAATTTTTCCGTCAAATTGTTTTTGTTTACATTTTCCTTGGAAGTAAAGGGAAGTAACTATGACATCAACAATCAGAAAGTAGTTCCGACAGCATCATGACGACATCGTCGTATAAACTTTAAAAAAATTAGTTTATCCAAAATAAACTTAAGAATCGCTGAAATTGCTGGATTTTATCAAAAATTTAATTATTCAGTAATTAATCAGACAAATTTCTGCGTACTAATGGTATTGAAATCTTGGCGATAAGAAGCACTGTAATTTGTAATATGGAGATTTATGAAAGCTTTTGCTATGGTTCACTGTCCGTCGTCTGTTGTGCGTTGTCCGTCGTGCGTCATGCATTGTGCGTCGTGCGTAAACTTTTTACATTTTAATCTTCTCCTCCAAAACCACTGGGCCAAATTTAATGAAACTTGGTAACCATTGTGCCTGGGTGAAGTCCTTTCAGATTTGCACAAATGAAGGAGTTGTGTCCCCTTGGGGCCCCATGAGGGGGGAAAAGTGAAAAACTTTGAAAATCTTCTCCTCTGAATCTACAAGAATCTACAACCTTAGTTATTTCACTTATAACATCCTTAGGTAATTTCTTTTCAGATTTGCACAAATGGTAGCCATGGGGCTCAAAATGGGGAAATTGTAAGGCACTAAGTGGGGAAATTGCTAAAAATTATATATTTGTCACTATATCTTGAAAACTATTAACTTTTTGTATATGCATGTATGTTAGAATGATGTAGATATTGACATGACAATCATTTTGATATATAGATCAAGGTCACATGTTGAAAGGTCAACAAAAGAAAACTTAAATTGCTAATTATCTTGAAAACTATTAACTTTTTGTATAGGCATGTATATTAGAATATTGTAGATATTGCAACAAGGATCATTTTGATATATGGTTCAAGGTCATATGTTGAAAGGTCAAGGTCACAGCTGCAAAAAAAAAGACTTAAATTGCTAATTATCTTGAAAAGTTTTAACTTTTTGTATAGGCATGTATATTAGAATATTGTAGGTATTGCAACAAGGATCATTTTGATGTATGGTTCAATGTCATATGTTGAAAGGTCAAGGTCACAGCTGCAAAAAAAAAGACTTAATTTGCTAATTATCTTGAAAACTTTTAACTTTTTGTATAGGCATGTATATTAGGATATTGTAGGTATTGTGACAACGATCATTATGATATATGGTACAAGGTCATATGCTGAAAAGTCAAATTCACAGCTGCATAAAAAGACTTAAATTGCTAATTATCTTGAAAACCATTAACTTTTTGTATAGGCATGTATATTAGAATATTGTACGTATTGACATGACGATCATTTTGATATATGGTTCAAGGTAATATGTATAAAGGTCAAGGTCACAGCTGCAAAAGGAGACTTAAATTGCTAATTATCTTGAAAACTATTAATTTTTTGTATAGGCATGTATATTAGAATATTGTAGGTATTGCGACAATGATCAATATGATATATGGTACAAGATTATATGTTGAAAGGTCAAGGTCACAGCTGCAAAAGAAGACTGAAATTGCTAATTATCTTGAAAACTATTAACTTTTTGTATTATACCCGGCTGTAGAAATTCCATGGACATATGTCCATGTCCATGTAAAATCCATGGATTTCCACGGAAATGCCACAAAAATCCATGGAAAGTTTGTACATGTCCATGGAAAAATAAATTTGCCATCTTTTTGACCATGGACATGTACACACTTTCCATGGAATTTCTGTGGACATGTACATGGATTTTTGTGGCAAATTTTTGTTTGTCAATGAAAGTTTAACAATTAAAATATACAAAGTTTCAGGCTCAGCATTTTCAACAAATTCTGTACGTGGAAATTCCATAGATTTCCATGGCATTTTTCTTGTGTCTAGGTCAGCAATTTAAGTGCTTTGTTCATACAATTAGGAGGTTCTTCTAGACAACAACAAGAAAAAAAGATGGCTGCCTAGTATGACCAACATTTTAGACATTTCAGCTTTAGAATATACAATACTAAGAAGGACATAAAATCTTATATTTTGTTGCAAAGTTACTGGATATTATACAAAGGAAAGCTTTTTGAGATAATGGAATCTAGTAAAATTATAAGCAGACCATTGAAAGTGTCATTTGGGAATTATTTAGCTGTATTTTAAAGTATGGAAAGTGCCATGTGAGAATTATTAACTTCATTCTATCATGTAACTAACATAAATGATACAGGCAACTGTTTTTGTTATAAAGTTTAACTCAGATAAAAAATTAAAATAAAAAAATGGTATATTAATTGTCATTAAGAGTGAGCAATTAATCTTTTAAAGATCTGTATGAACATAAAAATATCATGAATAAAATACATTGGTTAGGTTCTAAACACTTGATGTGATTTTGTTTAATAATTATTAAAAAAGTCATAGGCAACAAAAAGTCACCAAATACATGTATGTCATTTCATAATTTCAGCAAAATGTGCTGACTCACAGAGTAGCCATTTTTTCTTGATGCTGTCTATAAATACTTCGTCTGGATGGATCACTTTTTAAAAATTTGACACTTATTTTCCATGTACAATGTACATGGATTTCCATGTACATCGACCATGGATTTGCCACGTACATGTCCACAGATTTGCCACGTACATGTCCATTGAATTTCCACGTACATGTCCATGGAATTTCCACATACATACGGTTTCAATACTCCAAAATGTCCATGGATTTGCCACGTACATTGTCCATAGAATTTCCACGTACATACTGTTCCAATACTCCACACTTTCTATGTCGAAAAATCCATGGAAATTCCATTGATTCCATGGCAAATCTACACCTGGGTCTAAGGCATGTATATTAGAATATTGTAGGTATTGTGACAATGATCATTTTGATATATGGCTCAAGCTCATTTGTTGAAAGGTCAAGGTCACAGCTGCAAAAGAAGATTTAAATTACTAATTATCTTGAAAACTAATAACTTTTTGTATAGGCATGTATATTAGAATATTTAGGTAGTACGACAACGATCATTTTGATATATGGTTCAAGGTTATATGTTCAAAGGTCAAGGTCATATGAACATAGGAATACTAAGATTATTAATTATCTTGAAAGCTATTAATTTCATGCATAGGCATGTATATTAAAATATTATAGGTATTGACATGACAATCATATATGGTTCAAGGTCATATATGTTCAAAGGTCAAGGACAGCTGCATAAGTATACTGAAATTGATTAATGTTTTGGAAACTATTCATTGCACTACAGTTACTTCATGCATATTATATAAGCTACTTATGAATGAAATGTGAGTGGATATATTTCTGATTAAGTTTTATGGTAGTTCTTAACTTGAGAAAACTTTTAAAGTTTCTTTACATAATATATTGTCTATTGCACTTTGCAAACAATATTGGACGTATCTTCAGGTGGGCCTTAAGGCCCATGGGCCTCTTGTTTTTAACCCGAAACTAATTTTAATTGCGTCATTTTTAGTTAATTTTCTGGGAGTTTCAGTGGCCAAATGGTCTAAGTTGCCTGCTTATTGATCCCCATGCCTCTCACCCCTCATGTTTCAATCCCACTTTAAAAAGATTCTAGTGTTAGAAACTTTGTCTGTCTCCTTGCTAAAGTCAGTGGTTGTCTCAGATCACCTTTATATTTATAATGAAAAATTCTTGACTTAGAGTTGAGTAATGGTGTTTAACATCCCAGTCAAGAATATTTCACTATATCGAGATGTTGCCAGCTATAGGCGAAAGTGCAGGAATTTTGCCTGTGCATGGCACTGATGGCATTATACAGCAGGATTCTTTATTGTGCCACGCCGTGACATGGGACCTTGTTTATTTTAGGTTCCCATGCGAAAGAACTGTGACTTTCATTTCGTAATGCCAAGTCCTTGGCAAAAGAACAGCCATTACCCACTTTCAAGTCTTGGGTCAGACCCGGCCGGGGTTCGAACCCACGACCTCCAACTTATGGAGCAACGCTGTACCAACTGAGCTACCGCAGTGGTTAGTTTACTTAGACCTAAAACATTACTTACTAAACTCTTACCTTATTTATTTACTTATATTATTAGGCAGTCAGTTCCAGGAAAGTAGAAGAAAGCAGAAAACTCAAAGAAAAACACCAAACCACCCACCTTCAACAAACCAAATGAAAAATTTTCTTGTACAATATTCTTCTTGAGAAGAATCTGAACCTTACCAGCAAGAGGAATGATCACTGAAAGGAAAATTAGGTTTTAATTTTGAAAGTCATAACAACTGTGCTTACACAAATGATTTTTTAAAATTTTTTTTTGAGTTACATTTCCTTTTTAAAAACATGGTTTTAAATAGAAAATGAATTATCTCCTTACATTCCAAGAGTTGTCTCTCTTTATGCATTATTTTTTCATAAGCTGTTCATTGTAGAGAAAGGCATGGAAGCTATAGGAGTTGTCTCCCTTTCTGCACAACAATTCTGTTTAAAGAGTAATACTTTTTCTTCTATACTGTAAAGGTAAACACTTGATCATCTCCGAGGAATTGATTACAGGTCTAAGTGAGGTGAATTAATGACTGTTTTCATGTTACATAAAATTTTTTTGCAATCATATTCTAGTGCAAATATCTTAAATTAACCACAGTTAGAGTCACCTGGTTTGTTACAGTGAATGATGCTAAATCTTAATAGAAAATCCAGTTAATCAAATCTTAGTTATTAATTAATAACTTGGGCCTAGTCATAGCAGAAAATTGCTTTGTGCATTCTTGATTTCCATAAAATGTTTCTAGAGAAAGGAAAATGTTGCTGTCATTGAAGTGTTGAACATTGTCTGTACATCTGGATGATGTTTTAGTGAGGTATTAATTTTGTATGCTCAAAAGAATCCTTTATTTACCTGGTGTTTAAACATTTAAAATGCAAACAGCAACAACATTGAATTACTCTGTTCAGTGATATTTTATGGTTAACACAGATGCATTTATCAATTTCCTGCTTGCCAAAGGTTGATTGTTTTCTCAGGGTACTCCAGTGTTCTCTGTAATCCCAAAACTGTCCACCGGTACGTACTAACAAAATCTTAACATCAATAAAAGAAATTTTACTAAGACATTTATAACCAGTACATCACCCCACATTACTTCACTTTGTAATTTCCCATTATGATTAGGCTGAGTAAACAAAAAATTACCAAACTTTATGTGTTTAATTTTCTTTAAAAATTTTCATAATTCAGTGTCACAAACACTGTATCACCTACAGCGGGTTTGTTAAAGTCATCAGTAAAACAAATAATATCAACATATCTGTCATACAAAAAAAACAACTTTATATCAACAGTTATTGGTGATGGGATTTACCAGCAAGTCATGCCAAAGTTTAATCGAACAATTATTTTTATTGGATATGGAATTGTACATAATAACATTGATACATAATGTTATTCTGGGAATTTACAATGTTGACTTTTTTCCCCATAGCATAGTGCAAAAAGTTTAGGGGTTTTTATCATAAAGTAATTTGAAATCACTCATGCATCTTTTCAATAAAATGATGTTGATGATGATGGTAATGATAGCGTTTTGTACATGTATGATATACCTACATATTGAAACAATATCATAAAGTTTGGATGTTTGTGTGGTCATTCATCAGAGTTGAATTAGTGTTTTATACACTTGTCAAGATTCTTTCATTTATATTAAGAAGGACAACTCTGGAATGGCAGAAAAAATGGAGTACTTGAAGAAGGCCAAAAATCTTTAGCCACTTTGTGACCTGTAAACCTGTGCCTTTGGCTATTGTAAAATTAAGGTCACCCTTTAGAAAGAGATCCTTGTATTTGGTTAGCACTTGAAGGCTTATGACTGCATAGCTTGGAATGCCTATTGGCACTTCATCATCTCTGTGCACATCACTGACTGAGTTTAAAACTTCATTTCTCTACTCTATTTCACTTCTAGTAATTGGTACACAGTTGATTAGAAAGATGACATCAACAAACATTTTCATATCAATTGAAATTTTGTCATTTATTAATGAAACCACTGCAGTAGCTTAGTTGGTAGAGTGGTCAATCCGTAAGTGGGACCAACCCGATGGTCTGACCCAAGACTTGAAAGTGGGTAGTGACTGTTCTTTTGCCAAGCACTCGGCATTACGAAATGAAAGTCACTGTTTTTCAGATGGGAACTTAAAATAAACGAGGTCCTGTGTCACGGTATGCATGGCACACTAAAGAACCCTGCTGTATAATGGCATCAGTGCAACTCACAAGCAAAATTTCTGCACTTTCACCTATAGCTGGCGACGTCTTGATATAATTGACTGGGACATTAAACACCATTACTCAACTCAACTCATTTACTAATGATGCCTCAACATAGTGAAATGTTCGAAATGTCAGAAGGTTGACCGGGTATGTATGTGTGTGGTATATTAAATGATGATTTATACACGAAGCATTTCACCCGCAGCAGTGTCATTTCTAGAATGGTGGAGGAAACCAGAAACACCCAAGAAAACAAATAATCTAGTCTTGATAAAAAGATGCCATTATTATTATGATAAAATGTTATTACATGTGCACATAGTCTTGATAAAAAGATGCCATTATTATTATGATAAAATGTCATTACACGTGCACATAGTCTTGATAAAAAGATGCCATTACTATTATGATAAAATGTTATTACATGTGCACATAGTCTTGATAAAAAGATGCCATTATTATTATGATAAAATGTTATTACACATGCACATAGTCTTGATGAAAAGATGCCATTATTATTATGATAAAATGTTATTACATGTGCACATAGTCTTGATAAAAAGATGCCATTATTATTATGATAAAATGTTCTTACACGTGCACATAGTCTTGATGAAAAGATGCCATTATTATTATGATAAAATGTTATTACATGTGCACATAGTCTTGATAAAAAGATGCCATTATTATTATGATAAAATGTTATTACACGTGCACATAATCTTGATAAAAAGATGCCATTATTATTATGATAAAATGTTATTACCCGTGCACATAGTTTTGATGAAAAAATGCCATTATTATTATGATAAAATGTCATTATATGTGCACATAGTCTTGATAAAAAGATGCCATTATTATTATGTGAAAATGTTATTACATTTGCACATAGTCTTGATAAAAAGATGCCATTATTATTATGATTAAATGTTATTATACATGCAGATAGTCTTGATAAAAAGATGCCATTATTATTATGATAAAATGTTATTACATGTGCACATAGTCTTGATAAAAAGATGCCATTATTATTATGATAAAATGTTATTACATGTGCACATAGTCTTGATAAAAAGATGCCATTATTGTTATGTGAAAATGTTATTACATTTGCACATAGTCTTGATAAAAAGATGCCATTATTATTATGATTAAATGTTATTATACATGCAGATAGTCTTGATAAAAAGATGCCATTATTATTATGATAAAATGTTATTACATGTGCACATAGTCTTGATAAAAAGATGCCATTATTATTATGATAAAATGTTATTACATGTGCACATAGTCTTGATAAAAAGATGCCATTATTATTATGATAAAATGTTATTACACATGCACATAGTCTTGATGAAAAGATGCCATTATTATTATGATAAAATGTTATTATATGTGCACATAGTCTTGATAAAAAGATGCCATTATTATTATGATAAAATGTTATTACATGTGCACATAGTCTTGATAAAAAGATGCCATTATTATTATGATAAAATGTTATTACATGTGCACATAGTCTTGATAAAAAGATGCCATTATTATTATGATAAAATGTTATTACATGTGCACATAATCTTGATAAAAAGATGCCATTATTATTATGATAAAATGTTATTACATGTGCACATAATCTTGATAAAAAGATGCCATTATTATTATGATAAAATGTTATTACACATGCACATAGTCTTGATGAAAAGATGCCATTATTATTATGATTAAATGTTATTATACATGCACTAAAGTAAGGTCATAGATAATAATGTTTTTGTATCTTTTTTTGATCTTGGTACTATGACTTTGAACAACTGGTATTCCAGTAATTATCTATTATCTTTAGATTTATGTGGTATATAATTAATTGTATTAAGATTTGAAAGAGACGGAACCAATTAGATCTTTACATTATGCAGTAAAGCAGTTTTTTGTGTTTTACAATGAACATTAAAGCATTTTAAAAGCACATCTAATGATAATTGATTTTCCATTAAGAAATTAATTCTCATTTTGTTGTTATAAAACAGGTATATTTACGATGGAGTTCAGTATTTTATTTGATAGTTTTTTTATTAAATGACATGATTAAAAAAACCCAGATTTTAATAATAATGGTAATGATGTTTCAATAATGTTATTTTTTTTCATCATTGTTAAATTAATGTAATTTCACAAAAAATCAATCATGTAATTTTTAGGAATTAGTATTTTTTTAAAAGTGCAATTTCAAAAACATTTTCAAGGAAGTGCGTTAATGGTTTGCACTCATAAGACCCGTGAAATCCCATCATTTAATAGGTATTGGTGATCTTTAAAGAAAATAATTCTTAATCACATCTGTGATTGTTGTACATTCTAGCTCCAGTTTCAAAATCATTCATTAACTAAGATTTTCCAAGCAAATAAGGCCTAAATAAATGATTTATATTACACATGGCAGGTGACATCTATAAAACAGTCTTCATCAAATTGTTGGTTTTTAAACCATCACTTCTTATCAAATAATACAGAGTATTTTATTTTGTGGACTAACTCTGAGGCTAACTATGACTTTTAGTCTCATTTTAATGTGGATTAACAAAGGTCATTTGTGATTTCTGGCTGGTTATCAATCTTGTTCCTTGGTGATCAACTTAGGTCATTGCTTATTTATAGTTAGTTAACAATTTTGTCTCTTGTGGATTAAAGAAGTGATAGGTGATTGCTAGGTTTTTCCAATTTTTTTGTGTGTATTTACAGATGCATCTGTGATTTCCAAATTTTTTGTGTGTATTTACAGATGCATCGATGATTTATGTCATCTCTCCCCAGTTTCACAATCATTCCTTAACTAAAATTCTACTTACTTAAATCTGACAAATTTGAAATCTTAATAATTATGTTAATTGTTGAGATATTTAATAATTTAAAGTTTCATTTTGAAGATCACTTAAAGCTTGTAACATCTGTTTTTAGTTTGATCGTTGCTTGTAACATCTGTTTTTAGTTTGATCGTTGTTTGTAACATCTGTTTTTAGTTTGATCGTTGCTTGTAACATCTGTTTTTAGTTTGATCGTTGTTTGTAACATCTGTTTTTAGTTTGATCATTGCTTGTAACATCTGTTTTAGTTTGATCATTGCTTGTAACATCTGTTTTTCGTTTGATTGTTGCTTGTAACATCTGTTTATAGTTTGATCGTTGCTTGTAACATCTGTTTTTCGTTTGATCGTTGCTCGTAACATCTGTTTTAAGTTTGATCATTGCTTGTAACATCTGGTTTTAGTTTGATCGTTGCTTGTAACATCTGGTTTTAGTTTGATCGTTGCTTGTAACATCTGTTTTTAGTTTGATCGTTGCTTGTAACATCTGTTTATAGTTTGATCGTTGCTTTTAACATCTGTTTTTAGTTTGATCGTTGCTTGTAACATCTGTTTTTAGTTTGATCGTTGCTTGTAACATCTGTTTTTAGTTTGATCTATGCTTGTAACATCTGTTTTTAGTTTGATCATTGCTTGTAACATCTGTTTTTAGTTTGATCATTGCTTGTAACATCTGGTTTTAGTTTGATCATTGCGTGTAACATCTGTTTTTAGTTTGATCGTTAATGCTTATTAAAATTCAAAAAGAGATTGCAAAAAATTGCCAAAGTCAAGTTAATGTAAATCTTAGTTAAGAAATGGGTGTAAAATTGAAGCTTATTTTGGAGAAAAATAATTGTAATGTATGGTCCAAAAAATAGTGTTTATATAAAATTATCTTATCAAATCAAGGGTATATTTAGGTCCATGCTGGGTCACATGATCAGTTGAATTCATAGATTGATATTGTACAATAGACCCTTATCATCATGTTCTGTAAGATGTTTGATGTCTTTGTATTGTACACTGTTAGATTGTGTCTATGTAATAACATCATGTCACTGGGGAATTAATTATGTTCTATGTATTTGATATGCATAATAAAAACATAATGTTGGCAGTGAAATTTCTGCTGGTAATGAAGTCTATTGAAATTCTGAATAACTTTGAAATCATCAGAGAACAATATTTTGTTATTATTTATCAGAATTACTGATTAAAATGGAAAATATTTTTTCATGTTTGTATATGTTTTGTCACAAATACTAATTAAACTGGGAATTTGAATAAGTAAAGTGACTGTATATACACTAACTTTGTTTATCTTGATACCCACACACCACCATTAATTTTTATATTTAATTTAATTTTTTTTTTAAATATTGCCACTTATGTAATTTTGTGTTAAAATGCATGGTACAAATTTAGAATATTGTAGAACTGTTGTTGTTACTGTTGTAATGTTGTTAAACATTAAGCAATTTTTCAGCTGTATGCCACAAGAACAAGGTTATCAATCTCTAATAATTAATCTACAAGTTCTTTTATTCATGAAATGTACAAGCATGTATTATGGTCTGCTTTATACTAGCCTACAATCATGGCAACTTATTAGTGAAGGTGCTAATTCACTTATTGAGTGTGCCACAGACAAGCCTACCACATCTCAGTCACATCATCCTAACACCAGGGTAACTAGTCTAAAATCTCTCCTCCCAATGTAAAGCCACATGTGTGGAAGCAGTATCTCAAATATCACAGTCTTATGTATGACCTAGTAAGGGTTTGAACACCCGACCTCTTGAAACAAAAAAAAAAAAAAAAAAAAAAAAAAAAAAAAAAAAAAAAAAAAAAAAAAAAAAAAAAAAAAAAAACCTCAAGCAAACAATCTATCACTGGGCACCAAGGTGATAAATTGTAGAATGTGTATGGATGGATGGTCATTAAACATACTCTCTTTATTTGTGTCCTCTTGTTGTTGTTTTTTTTTTTTTTTAAAGTTTTTTCCAATTTCCTATAATTGAAACCTTGATATGTGTAACAGAATCTTTACTGGAGTGTTTAACAGCACCCTCCTGTGAAACAGATAGTGTAAGACACTTTTAATCAAAGTAACAGTAAGAATAAATCTTATACTATTTATTTATTTATATAGCAAATAGTACTTTGATATTGCCATTATGGCACAAGTCATTAGTTTTAATGCTAAAGCAGAGTTATACTCCATTGATTGGAAAAACTTGATCTGAAATCTAGATCAATGAAAGCCAAAGCCAAGAAAAAGGCTTAGCAGATGATAAAGTCTAAAGATATAGTCAAGTTTAGAGAAAACAGAAATCTAAAACTAAAAAATAGCAATCAGTGAGTCTAGTTCTGACTGGAATTGCTCTTGTGACTTGGACTTTTAAAAAAAAAACTGCTGATGAAAAATTAAGACAACATGGGAGGAAACACATGGAAAATGTTAGCTCTGTTAGTTCACAAATCGTTATGGTCAAAGCATCTAAACCTAAAATGGTTGCTAAGATAACATACTATATTGATTATTGAGTAGTATGTGATATAACTTACTGATGGTGCACTGTAGGTAATTAATTAGCAAGGAAGGAAGATCATCATTATGTTGCCCACATGTAATTAACCTGATTGCTTTAAACCAAGGGAGATAATGTTTTAATGTCACAAATGTGTGATTTATTCTGTTTATATGTTGAGATAATTAGTTTATGACTATTGGTAACATTATTTCCTCGCAGGAATCCTTTCACCATTATATATTTGATGTTAAATAAAACAATAAAAAATATGTTAACACACTAAAATAATAATTTGATGCGAGAGACATACAATTCTACTCTGATTAATTGTAAATCGGACAAATAAATAAATAAAATAAAAATAATCAATATATCGGAAAAAGCTGTTAAAAAAAAGAGCAAAAAATAAAATAATTAGTACATCGGAAAAGGCTGTTTGACATGCAAGTTTAAAATGATTTTGCTGTTTTGTTCTTATGAAATAGTTTATGATAGTAGCCAAATTGATTTCTCACCATTTCAATAAAATTCCTTCATAATAATAATGTCTGCAATGTGTTGCTAGACAGTTCGTTAGTGTTAGCTTATATAACAATGGAGTAATCTGTTTATTCAGCTTGTAAATAACACATATAAATGCAGAAAAAACTGTTTTTAATTTCTTAGACCTCAAATAAACAACTGCATATAATGGTTATATTCTAAGAAAAATAAAATTGTCTACACCATAGATTACACCATATTGATGTACCAGTTTCCTATTTCAAACCATCAAGCCCCCTAAATCTTATCAACAAACTAATTTTCATACTGGGCAATATTTTTATTTGAGAATTTACTCATGGAATTAAATATTGCAACAATTATTACTTTTTGTCTGGAAGAAAATTATAGGCATTTCCGTCTAGTTTTTAAATTCCCAAACATCAAAAACAATAGATGCTTCTATTTGCAGTAAAACTTGTATTTATTTTAAAAGATATCCAACGACCCAAATAAATATGGATTTTCTAGGCAAGTGAACTGTATATAAAGGGTCTGGTTGAAATATGAAATTGAGAAACTAAACAGTCGAATTAATAGACAGGTGGTTTATTTGTAGGAGTGGTTGCTAAAACAGTTTTTAAAGTATCTATAAAGTAATGCAATTGATTCTGTAAAGAGGATTTTGAATAGTAAATTTCTGAACAACCTGTCTTACAAAGTTATTTCCATCTGAATGAAATTATTTGATTACTTTAATAATACAAACAGATATAAAGTAGTCTTGACTTTGCAGTCTTTTATTAATATTCTGCATGGTTTGGTGAGTATTTAACATTTAACTGCAGTTGTCTCCCTTTAGAACACACTTTAATTAAGAGTTGTCTCCCATTAAACTATGTTAGTATTAACTATAAAACTTTTGATTCATTAGCCTTGCAGTGCTGATGCATGGTATGTATTGTACCCACAATTATGTTAATAAACTATTGGATTTGTATAGCCTGAAATCATTGATAAAAGTAGGTCACAAAGAAACCCATATGTATCAAAGATGTTGTCTTTATTAAAAACTGTGCATCGTGATAGTAATAGTAGTTCATTCTTAATAAAATCAGTTGTTGGAAGTTTGAAAAAAAGATTAATATGAAAAATGAAGGTAAAATTTATACAAGGGCTTTATTTATTTGTCTGTTGTGTGACTCTGGTTTAATTTACTGAGGTAGGGGGTATATTTTAAATGATCAGCAATTTGTCTTTTTTATACTTCCTACATAGTACAACATTCACATCACATACATCACACAACACATTTATTTTCTATTTCCTGCTTTTTATGATATAAATCTACTCAGAACAAAAGGAGCTTGCATTTCAAAAGTATTCTGGAACTAATGGAATCTAAAAATAAAGGTTTTATATGTAATAATTACTTTTTATTTTTATACAAAATTAGATAAAATAAGTGTGTGATTATGATTAGAAAAGTCATTTTAATTAAGAATTTGATATTTAGCCAGAGATTTCACAGAAAACTTCCACTCAATCCCTAATGATTCAGAAGTTAACTTTTGCCATATCAAGAAAATCCTTTTATGATAAGTACTTTGTATGCAATGAATTTTTTTATTAAAACTTTCTCTAAGAGCAATTGTATTTGCTTAAGCTATAAATCCAACTGATCACATGACTAACTGTCCATGAATATACCTGTAATATCATTGTTGGCTGTTCCTGTCACTTGACATCTACAACTTTAGTGACAGAATTTCAAATTTTCAAATGTCTTTAAATATATATTTTTTAAAATAGCCAAGTTATATAATAAAAGAATAAAATTGATAAAATGTAAGTATAATCATTGAACTTTTTAGAAATGGTGATCAGTATGCAAACTATGATGCACTTCTGTAGCACATCTTTTTCAGTTTTAATTAGGGAAATTACCAGGGAAACATTTGTAAACAATTGTTTTATTGGAATAATGAAATGTAGAAGCTAAAAGGCAATATAGTATAATAAATGTGGTTTTTGATATAAAATTTTTCTACTACTAGTATTTAAAACAGAAAAATTTCAAAATTGTTTCTGAAAAAACTATTCTATGTGAGAATAATTAAAGTCTTGTTATTATTGCATATTTATACAAAAACAAAACAAATGTGAAAATTTTCCAATTTTTAATATATAATATTGAAAGTATGGTACAGAAGTCTGTAAGATGTGGAATGGAGTAATTGAGTTCTAATCTCCAGTCAGATTTCTTTCACTTGTATCAAGTTATAAGTTTGCCATTTAAAAAAAAAAT
Source organism: Tegillarca granosa (assembly GCA_029721355.1). Classification (NCBI taxonomy): domain Eukaryota; kingdom Metazoa; phylum Mollusca; class Bivalvia; order Arcoida; family Arcidae; genus Tegillarca; species Tegillarca granosa. The sequence continues at coordinate 42,128,809 of CM056598.1, read as the reverse complement.
AGTGCCTTATTTTCATAGCACAATGTTCCTTTATTACACCTTATTAAAATTTAGTTTATATCTTTTGTAAGAGTTGACTGAAGTCAAGTAATTGCCTTTTACCTGTTTAAGATTCTAGTGAGGCAGTTCAGGAATCATATAGAAATGCCCAGGGAAATCACTAACCATTAGCAAGGGAAAGGAAAAACTGTCTCATCCTAGAAACTGCCAATGTAGATTTCCAATTTAGACTGTCATTTTTACGTTTGAAGGGTTATGGTTAGGGTAGGGTTAGACATTGAGAAAGTAAGATTGTGATGCATTAAGCATTGAGGAAGTACTGTAATCTGTTAGGTATTGAGAAGGTACTGTGATCTGTTAGGTATTGAGAAGGTACTGTAATCTGTTAGGTATTGAGAAGGTACTGTGATCTGTTAGGCATCTGTTAGGCATTGAGAAGGTACTGTGATGTGTGAGGCAATGAGAAGGAACTGTGATGTGTTAGGCATTGAGAAGGTACTGTGATGTGTAAGGCATTGAGAAGCTACTGTGATGTGTTAGGCATTTAGAAGGTACTGTGATCTGTAGGCATTGAGAAGGTACTCTGTGTTAAGTATTGAAAGGGTATTGTGATGCATTAGGCATTGAGAAGGTACTGTGATGCATTAGGCATTGAGAAAGTACTGTGATGCATTAGGCATTGAGAAGCCACTGTGATGTGTTCAGCATTGAGAAGGTACTGTGATGCGTTAGGCATTGGGAGGTACTGTGGAGCATTAGGCATCGAGAAGGTATTGTGATGCATTAGGCATGGAGAAGGTACTGTGGTGCATTAGGTATTTAAAAGGTTCTGTGATCTATTAGGCATTGAGAAGGTACTGTGATGCATTAGGCATTGAGAAGGTACTGTGGTGCATTAGGTATTTAAAGGGTTTTGTGATCTATTAGGCATTGAGAAGGTACTGTGATGAATTAGGCATTGAGAAGGCACTGTGATACTTTAGACATTGAAAAGGTACTGTGATGCTTTAGGCATTGGGCAATTAGAAAGTATTGTGATGCATTAGGCATTGAGAAGGTAATGTGATGTGTTAGGCATTGAGAGGATACTGTGATGCATTAGGCATTGAGAAGGTACTGTGGTGCCTTAGTCATTGAGTATAGGGAAGATATTGTGATGCATTAGACATTGAGAAGGTACTGTTATGCATTAGGCATTGAGAGGCCACTGTGATGTGTTAGGCATTGAGAAGGTACTGTGATGCACTAGGCATTTATAAGTTACTGTGATGTCTTAGGCATTGAGAAAGTACTTCATCCATTATGCATTTAGAAGGTACTGTGATGTGTTCAGCATTGAGAAGGGAATGTGATGCATTAGGCATTGAGAGGGTACTATGGAGCATTAGGCATTGAGAAGGTATTGTGATGCATTAGGCATTGAGAAGGTACTGTGGTGCATTAAGTATTTAAAGGGTACAGTGACCTATTTGGCATTGAGAAGGTACTGTGATGAATTAGGCATTGAGAAGGCACTGTGATACTTTAGGCATTGAAAAGGTACTGTGATGCTTTAGGCATTGGACATTTAGAAAGTATTGTGATGCATTAGGCATTGCGAAGGTACTGTGATGTGCTAGGCATTGAGAGGGTACTGTGATCTGTTAGGCATTGAGAAGGTACTGTGGTACCTGAGTCATTGAGTATAGAGAAGATATTGTGATGCATTGGACATTGAGAAGGTACTGTGGTGCATTAGGCATTAAGAAGATATTGTGATGCATTAGGCATTGAGAAGGTACTGTGATGTGTTAGGCATTGAAAGGGTACTGTGGTGCATTAGGCATCGAGAAGATATTGTGATGTGATATGCTTTGAGGAGGTACTGTGATGTGTTAGGCAATGAGAAGGTACTGTGGTGCATTGGGCATTTAGAATATACTGTGATGTGATATGCTTTGAGGAGGTACTGTGATGTGTTTGGCATTTAAAAGGTACTCTAATTTGTTTAGTATTGAGAGGGTACTGTGATGCATTAGGCATTGAGAAGGTACTGTGGTGCATTAGGCATTGAGAAGGTACTGTAATGTGTTTGGCATTGAGAAGGTAATGTGATGCGCTAGGCATTGAGAAGGTTCTGTAATGTATTAGGCATTGAGAAGGTACTGTGATGCATTAGGCATTGAGAAGTTACTGTGATGCACTAGGCATTTAGAAGTTACTGTGATGTGTTAGGCATTGAGAAAGTACTGTGATGTGTTAGGCATTGAGAGTGTACTGTGATGTGCAAGGCATCGAGAGAGTACTGTGGTGCATTGGGCATTGAGAGGGTACTGTGATCTGTTAGGCATTGAGAAGGTACTGTGATGTGTTTGGCATTGAGAAGCTGCTGTGGTCTGTAGGCATTTAGAATATACTGTGATGTGGTGCCTTAGTCATTGGGTATAGAGGAGATATTGTGATGCATTAGACATTGAGAAGGTACTGTGGTGCATTAGGCATTGAGAAGATATTGTGATGCATTAGGCATTGAGAAGGTACTGTGGTGTGTTAGGCATTGAGAGGTTACTGTGGTGCATTAGGCATTGAGAAGGCACTGTGATGTGATGTGATATGCTTTGAGAAGGTACTGTGATGTGTTAGGCATGGAAAAGATACTGTGGTCTGTAGGCATTTAGAAGGTACTGTGATGTGATATGCTTTGAGAAGGTACTGTGGTCTGTAGGCATTGAGAAGGTTCTGTGATGCATGAGGCATTGAGAAGGTACTGTGATCTGTTAAGCATTTAGAAAATACTGTGATGTGCTAGGCATTGAGAAGGTACTGTGATCTGTAGGCATTGAGAAGGTGCTGTGATCTGTAGACATTGAGAAGGTACTGTGATGTGTAGGCATTGAGAAGGTGCTGTGGTCTGTAGGCATTGAGAAGGTGCTGTGGTCTGTAGGCATTCTTAAGGTACTGTGGTCTGTAGGCATTGAGAAGGTATTGTGATGGGTTAGGCATTGAGAAGGTACTGTGATCTGTTCGCTTGTTTAAGACTAAGATGTTTAGATGTGTTGTAGATGAGGATTATTTTGTGTAGTTATAATGATAATTATAGAGAACAGCTCTATAGATGATTTATTAGAGATAAAGAAGAACAACACGACTGGTATTCTGAAGTACACCTTTATGATGTCATTGACTCGTTAATTGATTAAAGGTGTATATCAAAAACACTTGGGTTATTTACACAAAATATATCTGTTATATAGAATATGTTTTTATTCTATCTGAATTATTGGCCTTTATTAGGTTTGTTTGATATTTTTACTGGAATGTCAGGACTCTAATGATCACAGTGCAGATCATCCTGTAAGAAAGTTTATAGGTTTGGTTGCTGGTGTTTTTTTTTTTTTTTTTTTTTTTTTTTTTTTTTTTTTTAATGTTGACATTCCATTTTTCACCACCATCTCTAAATTATACTGCCCCATTAAAAGTTTTTAAAAATCTTGACTTGGTCATTAAAATCATTACCTAACTCCATTTAGAGCTCTACTATTTGCCTTGACGTCTTCATAACATGTTGTCCACTACTGACCAAACTTTCATAGTCATTCTTTAACTTACATTTTAATTAACTTAAATCCAATTAGTTACACCTTTTTTCTGGAATTTTTTTTTTAACAAAATTAGAATGGAGATATCATCAGTTAAAAGAGATCTGGAATGTTCTTCCTGTAAATCCTAAATATCTTAAATGTCTTGAAAATTAAGATTGAATGGAAGATTTGTCCTGCCGTTTAAAGTTAGAGCTTGGTTATTGTGCTGAAAGATGGAGCTTGGCCTTGGCACTAAATTTAGAGCTGGATTCTAGTGCTGAGATCTTGGTTCTGATGCTGAGATGTAAGCTCTATATTTGTTCACTTGTTTTGTGTGGCAATTGCCTGGTACATATTACTTCTGTTTTGTCTGGCTTAACAACTAATAATCAGTCTTAAGTTTTAAGTCATAACTTCAACTTTTCAGTGTCAGCTTTGATGGTTTGTCAAAATGTTAAAGTAGTACGTTCATATGAAAATTAATAACTAAAAAAAAAAAACAAAAAAAAACAAAAAAAAAACAAACCAAAAAAAAAAAAAAAAAAAAAAAAAAAAAAAAAAAAAAAACCTAAAAAAAAAAAAACCTGCACAATGATAAATATAGGAGCTCTGTCAGACCTTTTGTCTGTAGGCTGGCTCAGTGACTTGAGTCACCAATCATAAAATGTAACTTCAATTTTACTTGCCAGACTGCTCTCATTTGACAGCATGATCAAATTTGATGCTTTAATATAAATTCAGTTTAAAACCATAGTTAAAAAAAAAAAACAAACAAACAAAAAAAAATTGGTTGCTTCAGGAGTTTGGCTAGACATAAAATGTTACAGGTATGTTTTTGTTACGTTTAATCATATAAGATACTTAGCTTCGTCTGGGATGTTGGTGTATCATTTATACTAGCATAAAATTAGCATAAACTATATATATATATATATATATATATATATATACACACACACAAATCAATCCCATTGAGATTATACCTTTCTTTTTTTTTTATTTTAGCATTAGACAACAATTTTTAAACTCAATTATACATAACTTCACTACTTTCTTTGAAGTTGAACCATTTTAGCCATATTGTTATCTTGTGGCAGTTCAATGGAGTTATGAGACAGCAAAATGCATATAGTATCCATTTTTTTCTAATATACTGGTAGCTATTTTATCATAGTGTGGCATACAGAGAAAAAAGTTTTTTGGTTGAATGTTGTTTGTTTTTAGTCACTTCAGCAATTTTTCAGCCAATTTTATTTTATTATTAATCTCAAGTATTTATTTCATCACAAGTTTGTGTGGTGTGCATACAAGTAAACTGACTTGTGGTGACCTTTAAGAGAGCTAAAACTCTCACCTGCAGTGTTACAGATAAACATGGCAGACCACTCAGTCCATTATACTGGCACCAGACCCATCACTCTGAAGGTATATTGGGATAAAGTTGGGATAAATGTAGAAAAGGGGTCAGATCAACCTTGTTTCTACAGTAAAATTTATCAGGGAAACCTTAGACATTTTTCATGCCATGTTTCATGCTGATATCACATGTTGTATGATTGATGTGAATGAGCTGCTAACGGATCAGACTATCAGGTGTCATGCACCTTGCATGTGCATATTAATTGTTTTAAGCATTAGAAGACAAACTCTAATTTTTTTTTTTTACTTTGTAAAGAAATAAATATTTCTGCTTAACAAACACTCTTTGGGGATAAATTTGATTTCTATTTTCAGGAAACAGTGAAAAAATCTAGTAAATCGATTCTCTTTAACTCAGTTAATTCACTGTGAAAACTTTGCATGACAAATCATTTGAATGGAAAATTTACGATTATTTTCTATCAGAACATTTTTAATTTTTGTTACAAGTAATCGCTTAAAGTGCACAAATGATTGGTTTTTCATTGCAATGATGCTGCGATTAAACGCTTCTCTGTCAAAGCTAGCTATTTACACAGATCATAAGGTGTTGATTTTATGAAATTGAAACTTGTGAAGTTGACAGGGTATTTTCCACTTCAGTCAGTTCTGTCTGCATTCCTGATGGTTTAATGTTATGTTCAGTATAAATCAGTTCACTTGAACACAAAATAGTGATGTTTTATAACCTCTGATATTAGCATCTTTAACATAGAATCTGTCAAAACCTAACCAATCTGTCTGTATTGAAGTATACTGTTAAGGCATACCATTAATGATTATTTTTTGGATAAACAGAAATATAGTCTATATACAATAAATTCATTATTTCTACAGGTGTTCATTTTAGACAGGTGACAACTGCAATTAACTTTAAATTGTATTTTTTTTAAAATTTTAGTTTATTTTTCTAAAATATTTTAATTTAGACTGGTATATTTTCTAATTCAGCTACAAACAAATTAATTATGTTTGGAGATTGGATAAGAAAGAATCACCCTGTCAAAATGCCTAAAATAGAACCTTCCTTTTTAGATGGGGAGGGGGTAAGAAAGAATCACACTTATATTGCCTAAAATAGAACCTTCCTTTTTAGATGGGGAGGGGGTAAGAAAGAATCACACTTATATTGCCTAAAATAGAACCTTCCTTTTTAGATGGGGAGGGGGTAAGAAAGAATCTCACTTATATTGCCTAAAATAGAACCTTCCTTTTTAGATGGGGAGGGGGTAAGAAAGAATCTCACTTATATTGCCTAAAATGGAACCTTCCTTTTAGATGGGGGAGGGGGTAAGAAAGAATCTCACTTATATTGCCTAAAATAGAACCTTCCTTTTTAGATGGGGAGGGGGTAAGAAAGAATCACACTTATATTGCCTAAAATAGAACCTTCCTTTTTAGATGGGGAGGGGGTAAGAAAGAATCTCACTTATATTGCCTAAAATAGAACCTTCCTTTTTAGATGGGGAGGGGGTAAGAAAGAATCACACTTATATTGCCTAAAATAGAACCTTCCTTTTTAGATGGGGAGGGGGTAAGAAAGAATCACACTTATATTGCCTAAAATAGAACCTTCCTTTTTAGATGGGGAGGGGGTAAGAAAGAATCACACTTATATTGCCTAAAATAGAACCTTCCTTTTTAGATGGGGAGGGGGTAAGAAAGAATCACACTTATATTGCCTAAAATAGGACCTTCCTTTTTAGATGGGGAGGGGGTAAGAAAGAATCACACTTATATTGCCTAAAATGGAACCTTCCTTTTAGATGGGGGAGGGGGTAAGAAAGAATCTCACTTATATTACCTAAAATAGATCCTTCTTTTGTAGAAATTAAGATATTTTGGAACAGTATACCAACCATAGACACCAGGCCTGTATTTTATGAATTACAGCCTCATAGTGAATTCTTCTTGTGGTAGTTTCATTATACTTTTATATTAAACCTTTTACAGAGTGTATACCGGTAACTTCCAAGCCTTCATCCAACTTGCTGAGTTATGCCCCTTGTTGGGTCTATCAAAAATATGTGCAAGCAGGATTAAGGTTTAGATTTAGGTTTTTGAGGCAGGGGTATTAGTCCCATTTTGGACCAATTCTAGTTTTATATTGAGCAACTTTTGATAAAATTGGGGAAAACACCTATAGATTGGACAACTTGCAAAAAATTTTACATTTGGATAGTAAAGGTACTTACTAAAGCAGAATAAACATGCCAGTATTTTTCATTTAAATGTTCATATTTAAATCAAAATCATTAATCATTCTGTGCATGAAACACTTTTTAATGTTTTCAACAAGATAACAAATTCACTATGTCCAAAATATCCCTTATGCACCTTCCAAGTTTACCATACAAGAAATGTTGTCATGATTTGAATATTCATGGTGATCACCCCTTGAAACATCCAAACAACAACGAGCACCCAATTAACTTATGATTCTTTCCTACATTTTTCTAATTGAAAAAAAAAAAAAAAAAAATCAAAACTTTTTAAACTATATCTATTGCATCTTTGGACATCAATTTCTTTCTCATATTTCTTTTAATTCAAACATTATGTAATAAGGAAACATGATTTGCATATTAATTCGTTTGACCTTTATTAACCTTAAAATACCCTGATGTAATCTTGGGTGAGGCTCAGTTGGATCATTGAAGTCATTAAATTCCAGCTTTTTTCCAAAATCTGTTTCTTAGAAGAATTCAGAGAAAATTTTTTAATTTTAAAAAAAATATTTGGTTAGGTCAATGTTTTTTAATTCAATCTTGCATTTATTTTTATGAGGAAAGTTTTGAATAAAAGAAATATTTACAAAAAACCATGTGACAAACAATTATGGACCAATAGTAAGTCACAGTGATACAAACATCTCTAAGTCACATCAACACAAACATCTCTACGTCACATCAACACAAACATCTCTGTCACATTGATACAAAACAGTGATGATATCCAGGTATCTTTACTTTGTACCACATAGATCCCCTGAAAGTTTGCATAGAAGTTTTATTTAATATGAATATAGAATCATCTCCTATGAAATGAATTTAATCTTTGTGGTTTAGGTTCTTCAAAACTATAATTATTTTAATCTTTAAAATTCAGTTTCCTGGAATAAAAATGACTTATACACTGGAAGTTTAGATTCTTAAGAAAAAACATGTATAATGCTATTTAATCTTAGAAAATCAAGTTTCATAGAGACCAATTTTATAGCATTTGTTTTGATGGGGAATTGTGATGTTAATGCCATCATGATTATTGGATAAATAGGTTCAATAGGTTCAACCTGTCCTTCAACAGATTCTCATTTAGAATTTCTACACAATTTATTTGAAAAGAACTTTACAGTAGATATCAAAGTTTGACCATTGGTCTTTTTTTAATCTATGCACAACTTTTTCTTTTTATTTCCTTTGTTCTGTTAAAGCATTGTTTTGGTTGCTCTGCCCATTGTCAGGTACTTGTTATTTAGCTGTATGTATCTGTAACACAGATATACAAAAACACTAATTCAGAAGTGATATCTATTAGGTAAGATCCTATCATCATAAAAAGATCTTGTTAAAATATGAAAGAAAATTATTATAGATAAAAATGAATGAAATAGACTCTGGTACTTCAAAATATTGTGATAATCAGATAAGTAACAAAGTTATTGAGGGGCATTATAACAAGGTTTTGTTGTATTATAGTCATGAGTATTAGGAGAAAATCTATTATTTGTGAAAAATGGTACCCAAGAGGTTTTCACACTAGTAACAAAGGTCATGATGGTCGTATATAGAGTATATCTACATACATGCTTCTTTTTTAGTCTGTAAACAAAATGTTTTTAGAAATAAATAAATAGAATTTATTTACTGAGGATTTATGTAAACAATTTACTAGGAGACATTTTCAGATAATATCCTTATTTGTTATTGATTTTGATATTATTAAACTTGTGTAACATGTGGTTACTGTAGAATTATTATGTCCTGTCAGATGATCTCATAAACTACTTGTAAATTAGTGATAAGAGAGTAAAATACAGATATACAAATACACATGTATCACTCATCAAATCTTGAGCTTCATTATATATCATTTGTCTGTAAATACTGATAGCTCAGATATATGTTAATTTCAGTAGTATAGATGAGACTGTTTGTTTGGGAAGACCAAAGACCAAAAAATCTCAAGCTTTATTGTATATCAGGAACACATAAAGATTTGTCTGGAAATACTAATAGCTCAGACATGTGTTGATTTCAGTAGTATAGATGAGACTGTTTGCTTGGGAAGACCAAGTACAAAAAAAATCTCAAGCTTCATTATATATCTTGAACACATAAAGATCTGTCTGTAAATACTGATAGCTCAGACATATGATTATTTCCGTAGTGTAGATGAGACTGTTTGCTTAGGAAGACCAAAGACAAAAAACCTCAAGCTTTATTATATATCACGATCAAATGAAGATTTGTCTGTAAATACTGATATGTCAGATATATGTTAATTTCCAGTAGTATAGATGAGACCGTTTGCTTGGGAAGACCAAAGACCCAAAAATCTCAAGCTTTATTATATATCATAAACTCATAAAGGTTTGTCTGTAAATATTAATGGCTCATACATATGTTAATTTCAGTAGTATAGATGAGACTGTTTGCTTGGGAAGACTTAATGTTAATTATCTGAACTGCTTTAGTAAAGATTTGGTTTTGTGTTTGACTAAATAAACATCTCCAATGAATCTTGAGATTGCAAGAATAATCATTGTACCTCTTGCAGACTTAGTGTGAAGGAGGTAAATAAAATCAAGTATCAATCTGTCTGCCTGTCTGTCTATACATCCATCCATCAATGCCTCTGTTCAAACTGACAAACTTACTTATACTAGGAACTGCCCCAGTGGGATTCGGACCTAGCCAGAGAAAGGCAATGTGACCAGGCCTTCACAAACGCGATATTTGGCGAAAAGCGCTGATTCAAACTTAAAAAAGTAGATTGAAAAATATTGGAATTGGAATTTTTTGCATAATAGTAAGACAAAACATGATTAAAAATTCTTTAATGCCAGCTTGTTAACAATTCAAAGTATTCAGGACAGTGTCAAGATTCACTGACCTTCCCTTTTCACAGGTTATTACCTAATACCTTACAAGTGAATTGATTACTAGTGGCTTCACCTTTTCACATCGTTTCTACTAGAATATACAATCTGACAGTCATCTTCGCACCTGATCAATCCATTTATAGATAGTTAATAACCTCCCCTGATCTCTGTAGATACAAGAGCTGACTGAATTGATTATGGCCATTTTTCAGGTTACCAACAACAACATGATCACAACATTAAACATGGTTTTTGTATCCGGATCATTTGTTGTTTCTGTTATAAGACTATATATTTTAAGTTACCAGTGATGGGATTTTTGCAAGATATTAATAAGGATTGCTGATCATTGAGGAGGGGGGGGGGAGGTACAGTTTACCCTTTGCCAATGTTTGTAAAGGGGGAGGGGTGTAAGGGTTTGATGAACCCTTTGCCGACTGCTTATTGACCTTAACGGCATTCATGGAACCCTGAATGTGACCCATGAGTGTGGGTTTTAGATCACTTGGCAACCAAGGCAACACAACAACAAGATAGAGGCATAGTATAAATATTTCTCTTGACATAAATTCTGATACAGCCAACACATGAAGGTATTTGTCGAGCCTGGCATCGGCATAAGGCAAGACTTAGGTGTTACTTTTCCGGTGTCGGTGGCGGTGTAGGCGGCAGCCGTGTGTCAAGATGTGAAAGTTTATGTAAGTCAAAAACTAACCAGGCGAGACATTTAATTCCATAGAATTCTTGTTTAATCTGGATGTTATTAAAATTTTACTACTTAAGATATTGACAGATATTGCCTTGATACACCATATGTTCATTATATATATATATATATATATATATATATATATATATATGTACACCAGTGGAACACATTTAAGTCCCTATAAAGTATTGCTGAAATGTTCTCAGATATTACAGATATTAGGTTACACCATTTGTCCGGTCATTATAAGTTTCTTTAAATAATGTTTGACGGTTACTGTTTTCTGAACAAAATGGATGTTTGAGAAGATCTTTAAAAAACAAAGTAATTTTCTTGTAAAATTTGACAGCTGTAACAATTCTGTCTGTGTAGTTAATGACTATAACACTCAAGTTACCAGCTATTTGTTTTTTCTAAGTGTATAATGTATTTTCCGAGAATGTCATTTTAAATTGTCACCAAGTCCAGTATTGTGGAGTCTTCGTAATAAATGAAGTTAAATAGATTAATGAATGCTGTCCATTTTGTTTCAATTTCAGTTTGTTCCAACTTTTGCCAACTTTTTTCCCTTTTGCTTTTAGACTGAAATAAAAAGTTGAAAGGAATCAGTATAAAATGTGAAACAAGTTGGAGAAAGTTTGGTGACAAGAGTTTGAATTGGTATGAGTTGACCAGATACCATTCTTGAATCTTTCATTCATTTCCATAAAAATCCACAAGTATTCTAAAATGAGAATAATATACAGCCTACAAAGGTTGTACTATATACACCTATATACAGACACTGAGGTTTCATTTTTATGACATCATGGATATAGAATCAATCAAAATGGCATACAATTAATCTCCACCACACTCCTGTCACTAAAGAAGTAATTAACTAGAATAAACGGATTCCAGAAGAAATAATTGGAAGTTAACATGAAACATTGTCCATATTATCTGTACATCAACCATTTATGACACTAACCAAAAAATTGACCATTATATGAATGGGCATTGGAGACGTTTTCTTAAACGGATTGATTGGCGTTAATGCAGACAATCAAATTTTTGGCACAAATTCAGCTTACTTAGACATTCATGGTTTTTTTCAGCATTTATAGATATTATATATATATATTAAATATATATACAGTGAAACCTGTCTATAAAGGCCACTCAAGAGATGCGGCCAAAGTGGCCTTTATAGACAGGTGGTCTTTATAGACAAGTTCTATCAAGGATCATCAAAAATTATTATCTGAATCGTTCTTTCTTATTCATTTTAGTACCCAAATTAAACTGAATAGAGCTAACCATGAAATTGTTTCTTCTGTAACTTGAGATTAACTTAAAAAAAATTAAATACATTATTTTAACATCAAGTTATTCAACATCTTCAGGAATTTACAAATCTTTACACCACGCCGGCCTCGTAACATAAATATGTCTAAATGGTTGATCGTTCTATTCTCTCTCTCTCTCTCTCTCTCTCTCTCTCTCTCTCTCTCTTTTATTTTATTAATTTATTTTTGTGCTATGTATAGGGGTGTTGCATAGTAAAGTTTTATTCTTAGAATGCTTACACCTGTACCAACATAATTAGGTCACTTCAGACCCACATCACACTCTTGCTAATTCAGACTTCAAAGGAAGTTGTTACATAATGAATTACATGGTTTAGTGATCAGAGCAGTGATTATCTGTGTCATATGTAACTGTCAAATTTACTGTTAAGATATCGTTCATAAAAATAACCATTAATTTTTTTCTGGTGCCGAATTCAATCATAGTCGGTGTGGAATTAAGTTTAAATCTGTGCCGAAAATATATCATTGCCAAAATGACTTTTCACACTGGTGCCGAAATGACTTGAAATCGCATCTTGGTACGATTTCCAAACTAACGAAATTAATGTCCGTTAGCGGTAGAACGGCAAACACAGTTTATTTCTCAATATTTGCTTCATAGTCTGATAACACAGCTTTGATTAAATTGATTTGGGTTCGTCCAGCACCATAACTTCCGCTAGTTTCCTAGTACTTAATTTCCCCTTTTCAGATTTATTTAACAATTCTACTCAATGTTAGTCAATGCATTCCATTTACTATGGCCAAATGAAAAACAACATCAAATATTACTGCATGTAAAAAGAATAAATAAAAAATGTCAATGTCTTATCGGAATGTAAGCTTTAATCAATATGGCCGCTTAGATACATATAAATAGAAGTGCATTATGGGATTTTTTGTTTATGCCGACTGGTTCCGGAAACTGACAAAGTTTCGTAAACATTGCAAATGGCCGCTATAGACAGTTCTGTTGAAGCTTGGGGTCGGAAAAATGGTGGCCGCTGGCCGCATAAGACAGTGACCGCTATATAGAGGTGAAATAAAGAACAAAATTCATCGGGGGGAATAAGATATGGCCGTTATAGACAAGTGGCCGCTATATAGAGGTGAAATAAAGAACAAAATTCATCTGGGGGAATAAGATATGGCCGTTATAGACAAGTGGCCGCTTTATACAACTGGCCGCTAACACAAGTTAGACTGTATATATATATATAAAGGTTGCAACATAATATTTTTATTTTTTATTTTAAAAGGTCTACTGCAACTCTCACAATATTCAATATGTTGTTTTGTCTGCAATTTTTTTCACAAACATCTTCATTTTATGAAAAATAAATTTCAAATAGTATTAGTGTTGAAATAAAATAAAAAGTTTCAAAAAAAATGTGTGATCAATGAGAATTGCATATAAACAATCGTAGCTAGAATTGCAAAACTTTAAAATTCTTGATGTGGCACAAGGCAACAAAACCAATAAAATTTATTTTTCAAGGCAAAGAAATATTTGTTGGTTTTATAGAATTTGTTATTTTTGTGGATGATAGGTGATGTGCATGCGTTCTTCACATTTATTTGTGTTGAAATATTAGACAGATAAAAATGCTTTCTTATGGAATAGTTAAACAATGTTTAACCCATGAATACTAAACTTGCATTAATATTGCCAAACTTGAACCCTTTTATTAACGTTTGTGAGACTAGTTGATTTTAACATTAATTTTAGGACTTTAAAATTTTAAAAGTTTAAGCACTTTCTTTCCATATACCAAAAGCCTTTAAGAACTTCAAACTTTATATATATCATCAGGGCACAAGGTCTACATATTAGCAATATTGGTTGACCTAAACCCACATTCAATGTCACAATGTCCTTAAATATTTAAATTATTAAACATCCTGCCATAAGTAAAAAGTGAAGAATGTTGAGATTAGTTTGCGAAGTCAGTTGTCCTTCCACATTCAAGGTCACAGTGACATGAACAAGGAAAACGGTTAATTAAAGATGACAGTTTCTTGTCATTTAATGAAATGCCTTAAAGCTTGTAACTTAATATAAAGCATAATGACATTGAACCATCTACCAAGTTTGTTCTTGTTAAAATAATTATTATAGAGAGCGCAGCGATGCTTGCACCAAAAGTGCAAGCTCGCGAAGCGAGTTCTATAGATATCGTGTACGGAGAACAGTTGAAAATTAGTAGTAATCCTTCAAGTTTTGTTTTTTGACACCAGTGAATTACGTCACTTCCGAGGTCGTGTGGGAAAAAACGGAAGTGAAAAATAATTTTTTCAAAATCGCTTACTTAAAATAATTTACAAAATTATTAACGACAACATAATTGTCTATAAAAATTAAGTTTCGTCATGAGACTTACAAAAACTTACAATGTCGATTTGTTTATGACAATGTTACGGTAACAAGCGATTTATGGCGAGTGTCAATCTTGTTGACAAAAGAACTTGGCAGATACCCAATATGACGTCATGGATGATGAAGATCAAAGGTTAAAATGGGACCGTCATAAATTATACAGAACAGTGGACGATAAATCTGCTAATGGTCGTGTTTCAAAACTGTTCAGAGATAACAAAATAATTAAAAATCCAAATGAACACTTAAAACATATAATCTACCGCACCAGCTCTAACTTTTACACAAGATAATGTCTGCATTTGGCATATAAAATGGCTGACGTAATGAGCAGATTATCACTCACTGTTTCTGTATTGAGATGAATCAATGTTTCCGATCTGTAAATCTACTGTGTCCAAGATATTGCCGAAAATTTAAAGTGTTTATATTAGAGATAGCCATTCGTGATTCACTTACCTGAACAAATCGTTATTAGAGATCTAAAAAGTATTTCCAAACAATAGAAATTGCGTGTAGGTCTAGCTCCAGTAAGATTGTTTTGATTATGGCGGGAATGTGACGTCATCATTACATCATAGGGTCACATGGCATAAATCCAGTAAACATTTTTTTTCGTGGGATTTGGGGTTGTTGAAATAATAATTATTTTTATTTAATTTTATTTAATATACTTAAGTATTATGTACCAAAATATCTCATTTATTACCAAAAATAGAATTAAGCATAATATGATATAGCATAATATTATGTTTAGCAGTATGCCTCACGTTCTCATACATATCTTGGTGAAAATATAACTCTCATATATAGTCTAATTAGAAAAAATCAAGTTAGCAATATGACTTACTGCAATTAACACGGAATAAAATCTTTCCCCCAACTATTTGGGAAAATTTTTAAAAAAAAGTGCTTAGATATCAAAGTATATTTCTTTGTTGTTAAACTATGCATTGATACGTAAAACTAATTTTCTAAAACAATGTGGTTTCGAAAGTAAGCTTATTTCGTTGCAAAAGATACAAGGTATTTAAACAGTCGCATAGTAATTTGATGATATTGTAACACTACACAGTGGCCCGATTGATCATTAAATTGAAAATAGGTGCAACTTCTGTAACCTATAACCTAACCATGTGATTTATCTGTTACCTGTTTTAAGCAATTTTAACTAAACTGAATTAGATGTATAATGTTGTTCCGATTTTGTATTAAAATGCTCGACAAGGGAGCAGCGATTGTTTCAGTTCTTCAAAGAAACACAGACCACCATGTGTTTTTTCTGTATTTACTGACAATCGTCTTGCTTATACATGTGATACAGTATGCCTCTTCTGTATGAGACATCTTTTATATCATAAAATCACATCTTTTGGACTTTAACCATATAGAACAGGTCGTTTGCTTAAGACGAAACCACTGACAGTGTCACAAACAAAACATAAAATCTGGGATGAAAAACAGTCCAAGATTGAAGCACCATCTATCAGTAAGCAGCCATAGTTGCCTCCCTAGCTAACACCTACCTAATGGCTAGAGAAAAAGGTACCAGAAA
Source organism: Tegillarca granosa (assembly GCA_029721355.1). Taxonomy (NCBI): domain Eukaryota; kingdom Metazoa; phylum Mollusca; class Bivalvia; order Arcoida; family Arcidae; genus Tegillarca; species Tegillarca granosa. The sequence continues at coordinate 42,112,754 of CM056598.1, read as the reverse complement.
TGTCCATGATAGAAGAAAACCATCCAAGTTTAATTTCCCCACCAAGGACTTGTCACAAGAGGAGCAATTTATCATCAGACACTGCTAAGGACCCGAGGACCATGATGAATATGCTTCCAATAATCATAAACATTCTCTATCTAATATATCCATTTTTATTATAACAGATTTTATTTAATTTTATTTCTTTGGATTTTCTTAATTTTATGAAACTATAAGTTGCTGAGTACGTCAGTTTATAGATTACAGTTCCTCTCGTGAACACGCTAGGTTTGAATCTTACCAGTGCAGAAGTTCTGTTGTAGGAGAATTCTTTAGAAAATTTTCAGTCAAATTTATTTGATTAGGGATTTCAATAAGCTAAACATATCAACATTATGACTTTGTCTTTTATCAGCAAATAACCGTCATATTTACGTAGTCTAATTAAATTAGTGAAATGAAATAATAAAAATAAAATCTTGATTTATAAACAATATAATAAACCATCATAAATGGAAAATGTGCTTAAAACAATTTGCTGCGCTCTCTACATAGGCTGTGCCTACAATCATATTATTACAATTCTGATTTCTGCATTGTCCTCTGGTGAGCAGTTTCAGGGAAATTGGTCTCTAGTTGTGATATTTCAAATGTTTCCATATTTGCTTAGTGTTACTCAGAAACAGGTTGATAAGATTGCAGAAAATCAATTAAAACAGACATTATTTTATTGTTACAGCTTTTGATTTTAACCATTTAATCTTTTTTCCACTTGGATGAACTACCAAATTAATATTGTAAATTTCTCATGGATCAAAATTATCACCTAATCTGCCATGTTTGAATTACTAGTATCTTATAGTGGAATAACAAAATTATCTCCCTGAATGAAGAGTTATTGGATACTTCATCTTTTCATAGTTTCTTCAGAAAATTAGGTGTGATATTACAGTTTAAGCATAGCATTTTTTGTTTTATGTTATTGTAATAGTTATTTGTTTTGGCACTCAAACTTAGTACTTTTAAAGGTGTCATTATATAGATAACAGGTTATCCCTTACTATATAAGAAGAGACAAATTGATTAAACAGTTTATGAATTTTGGAATATATAATAATCATCTTGATTATCCATGAAGGATATTGAAATCTCACTCTAGGGTATCGTATATTTCAGTCAGAGAGACAAGTTTTCTAAAGCTTTGAAGCCTCAATTCTTGACAGAAATATCAAGCTCATAATAGATTTTTTTCCGCCCATTTAAATGCATATGTTTGGCTTCAAATATGATTTAAATATAGACTTAGTACATTAGCAAAGTCTGAAGTTCTATTTAAAAATAAACAAGATGATTAATAAGACTTTAACTACATGTAAATATAGTTTATATAACAAAATAATTTGAAATGCATTGAAACTCTCAAAAGTTTAGAGATTTAACTGGCATTTTCTCAAAAGGTTGATTTAATGTAGTTCTCTTTATTGTGATGATGTCACTAAAAGTGTGTGTGTGTGTGTGTGTGTGTGTGAGAGAGAGAGAGAGAGAGAGAGAGAGAGAGAGAGAGAGAGAGAGAGAGAGAGAGAGAGAGATTCATAGTTTGTAAAAATCAATAATAACAAACTACTTCTATAGACCAACATATTGTGTAGTGTTTTTATGTCTGTATCTGTATATATCATACTATATCATACTATGAGTTGATGTTATATATATGTTATTGAAGGATATAGGACAATAAAAGTTTTCATTAAGTTTTATTTGTTTGTATTGATGCAGTAAATTAGTTTGTGAGTATACAGGTAACACAGCAGTTTAGTAACATTACATAATAAATATCAACTTCACTTTTGGTATGCATGGTTATACCAACCTGGGCAAGTGCAACGGTGTGTATACCCAGACGCGATATGGCCGGGGTATTCACACATTGCACTTGACCAGGTTATAAACATGCACACTGACGGTGAAATTGATATCTAACTTACACCATACAATGATTAATAGTTTCATAATATTTGAAAATAACAAGTCCAGAAGGCCATGTGGTTAAGGGCGCTGGTCTTCAATTTTGAAATCACAAATTTGAATCTTGGTAGAATGAATCTTTTTTATGAATTATTTTTAGCTCACCTGACCAAAGGTCATGTGAGCCTATGGCATAGCACAGCCTGTGTATGTGCTTGTGTGCATGCATGTGTGTATGTATGTGTGCGTCGTTAACACACATTTTCGACTTCTCCTCTGAAAGTACTAGACAGATTTCAATGAGACTTGGTCAGAAGTATGTCTTGGTCAATGCAATTCAGATTTTTTCATGGCGTTGCCATGGCTACCAAAACTTGGGCAAGGTGACCAAGGGGTGCAAAAATCTTTAAAAATCTCCCAAACAAAGTATGGGAGAAAAAAAACAGATGTGATATTTGGCTTCTCTAGGGTCTTAAGCCTATAGTCTGTTCATTTCGTGAAATTTGGTTGAAAAATGGATGACGCGTTTTTGTGTTAAAATTTTTAGCAAGTTTTGTATCTATATATTAATCCATGAAGGAGTTGTTGCCCCTGAAATATTGATTTTTTCAGAAATTTTGCTGTTTATGACTATTTTCTTGAAACTATTACAGATGGATATTAACAATAAATTGCAAAAAAGTTCAGCACAATAGAATTTAACAATGTAGCAAGTTTCGTATCTAAATGTTAATCCATGTAAGAGTTGTTGCCCTTGTAATAATTTTTTTTTTTTTTTTTTTTCCTCTGTTTTTGATCATTTTCTTGAAAACTTTTATTGATGGATAATAACAATAAATTATAAAAATGTTCAACACAAAAAGATCTGACAATATAGCAAGTTTGGTGTCTTTAATCTATTTAAGAGTTGTTGCCCCTGAAATATTGTTTTTAAAAATTTCATTGTTATTGATCATTTTTTGGAAACTATTATTAGATGGATAATAAATTGCAAAAATGATCAACATAAAAAAATCTTACAAGAGAGTAAGTTTGATGACAATATCATGATTCATGTAAGAGTTGTTGCCCCTGCGATAATAATTTTTTGCATATTTTGCTGTTTTTGACCATTTTCTTGGAAACTTTAAGAGATATATATTAACAATATACATCTAATACAAGTTTTGTATCTATATATTAATCCATGTAAGAGATGTTGTCTCTAAAATACTAATTTTTTCACAGATTTTGCTGTTTTTGACCAATTTCTTGTAAACTATTATAGGTAGATTATAACAATAAATTGCAAAAAATGATCAACATGATAAAATCTAGCAATTTTTAAAAACTATATTATATTCCATATAAGAGTTGAAATATAAATTTTTGTGAATCTGACATAATCTTTGATGATTATCATGATTACTTTTTTAGTTCAAACAATAAATTGTTGCCACAGAATTATTCATGTTTTGAGAACTTTGATGTTATTGGCTATTTTTGACTTT
>CM056598.1:42036817-42106817 GCA_029721355.1 Tegillarca granosa | reverse complement strand
CTCGTGATATTGTGAGTAACAATAAACATTCAGCAGTTTCTCGTGATATTGTGAGTAACAATAAACATTCAGCAGTTTCTCTTGATATTGTAATTAACAATAAACATTCAGCAGTTTCTCTTGATATTGTAATTAACAATAAACATTCAGCAGTTTCTCTTGAGATCATGACAACATTAAATATTTAGCAGTTTCTCTTGATATTGTGAGTAACAACAAACATTTAGCAGTTTCTCTTGATATTGTGAGTAACAACAAAACATTTAGCAGTTTCTCTTGATGTTGAGAGTAACAATAAACAATTAGCAGTTTATCTTGAGATTTTGAGTAACAACAAACATTTAGCAGTTTCTCTTGATATTGTGAGTAAAAATAAACATTATGCAGTTTCTCTTGATATTGTGAGTAACAATAAACATTTAGCAGTTTATCTTGAGATTGTGAGTAACAATACACATTTAGCAGTTTCTCTTGATATTGTGAGTAACAATAAACATTTAGCATTTTCTCTTGAGATTGTGAGTAACAATAAACGTTCAACACTTATAGAAAGTGAGTAACAGAGAACATTCAGCAATTGAACATTTAAGTAACAACAAAAATTCAGCACTTAAGAATGTAAATAACAACAGATATTCAGCACTGAGAATTTGAGAAACAACAAACATTCACCTCTGACAATGTGAGTAAGAACAGACATTCGCCTTTTTGCCAGTGTGAGTAAGAACAGACATTCACCTCTTTGACAATGTGAGTAAGAACAGACATTCACCTCTTTGACAATGTGAGTAAGAACAGACATCCACCTCTTTGACAATGTGAGTAAGAACAGACATTCACCTCACATTGAGCACTATTAGAGATTGTACATAACAACACACTCCAGATTTTCTAATGAAACCAAGCATCCAGTTCTTTTTGTATGAACAAATATTCAGTTTGAGTGAGAATGAATATTTATCCTTGTGAATAAACCCTGGTTTTGAGCACAAACCTCAAAAAAAAAAAAAAAACATTCTCATTTTGAGAAGAGGTATTTGAGTAAGAACAACCATCAGTTCTTTGAAGGAAGACAAACTACCAGTTGAAAGTGATAAAATCCCCATTTGATTGTGGGAATACATAATTGGCACTTGATGAACAAACATATAGCTGATTAAAAATGCACATGCTAATAGCTGTTGACTCGAGAACAACCTTCACTTCTGCAACTCAAATTTCAGTTCAAAAGTTCAGTTGAGAAAAAATATCCATTATTTTTGGAAAATCATCAAACTTTTTTAAAATGCCCAACAGTATTAGTTTATTGTTATTATTATTTTTTTTATGATTATTATTATGATTTTCTTTTTCTTTTTTTTTCTTGAAAAAGCATAAAGTTTTTTTTTTTACATTATTCTAAAAAGCAGGTGGTCAATATATAATATAATATATATATATATATATATATATATATATATATATATATATATATATATATATATTACTGGTTTTAATTTACAGTTGGTCATTAAAGATATGTATATGTCATAACAGTTTGACAGTTTTAACCTGATAACCTAAATGGTACCTTAAGACCTATTCGTTACATAAACACTATATTTTAAGTTAAACGTCACTCAACTGGGACATTTAAGTGGTTTTAAGTACCCTCGCTTAATTAAACACTGCCCGCAATACTGTATATTGTATAAACAAAATTAGGTGTAACTTAATCTGTAACTTTTAAAAGTTGTTGATCTATGTCTAATTTACATAATTTTGGTAATAATGTGACAGTAACTGTTCCTTAATATGGATACATATGCATCTGAATAATATACATCAATATATATATGTGGAAAAATAAGTAAACTGATGTGTTTATATATACAGCTTAAACTTGTTAAATGCAGGTGAGTTTCAGGTATATCATGTAAACTTTTTAAAAAATTTTTTATTTTGATATTTCGATATTTTAAAATTTGCTTGATTAGTATTATTATAATAACCCATTATTTAAAATCAGCTTTTTCTATTGGCTATGATATATATATATATATATACTAAGTGATTATTTGTATCTTAACTACTATATACATGTTAATTATCAATTGATATAGTACAATGAAATTTGATAACTTGTTGGATAATGTTCAAGTTTAAAACTTGTAAGTCAGAAAAAATTACATGATAATAGTTTCAGTTACGTACTTATTTAATATATACTTATTGACTTTTACTTTAACTTCAAAATTAATGATTACATTTAATTGAAATGATAAACATTTAACTTTCAGTCAATTTTAAATCTAAATTCAATGACTGAATACTGATATAAATGGTCTTAAATTTTTATCTAAAATGATTAAGAGTCTTTTACAGCTAAAAAGATATTTATTATTTGAAAAAAAGTTAAAAAGTCTTTTAAATACTGGAAGGAGTTATTTTTTCCTTACATTGCAATTTTTTTGTATTTTTGTTGTCTCTTAAATTTTTACATATATTTTACAGTGGTCATCTAAATAAATAAATAAATAAATGAATAAATAAAGAAATAAAGAAAGAAAGAAAGAAATCAAATAGGATATTAAAAAAGAGAGGGTTTTTAAAATTTAAGTTTTGTTGGTTACATTTCAATTTCTAATGTAGTCTCATTTGATATCAATATATATTTTCTATATAGACATATTATATTTATATATAAAGACGAGATATTTATACATTTATGTGTGTTTTTGCTCAGAGGTCATTTATCTGGGATAGATATAAAGCCATCGTCTGATCAGGCTTATCGGAAACATCCAAAAACAGTTTATATTTGTTATTAAAACCTCTAAGTGTAAATAAATATTCACATATTTTTTACCAAACATAATCTTCTTTTTTCCAATTGATAAAGAATATGAAATACAATCTATATGATTATTTCTTACTGAATAATTTTGACATATAATTTCATACGTGACCAAATTTATTTAAATATGTTCTGACACTTAATTCAGATTAATGTTTTAATCTTGTATGATAGACTTTAATATAGTTTCTTTTTGTTGTTAAGAATTTGAACTTACAAACTATATATATATATATATATATATATATATATATATATATATATATATATATACATGTACCACAATAAATAAAAATACCAAATGCAGTGATAACGTTTTTATTATGTCCCCCACGAGTATTCTAGAACATATTATGCAAAGAACGATTAAAATGTATATTTTTAAACAGTGAGAGCTTATAAAAAAAGTTTATATATTTTATACATATACTGGATATTGTTAAATCTATATTGGATATACTGGATATTCTTAACAATGCTGTTATAAGACTGTATGATTAAGCTTTAACCCTTAACCATTATAATGATTATAGTTGATGGATAAATAAATCGACATATTTCTTCTTTATTACGGAAACATCATTTACATTATAGAGATTGAAAGTTTTAAAAAAATCCTGACATCAAATTGAATCGAGACCAGATACATATAGAAAGTATCGTATTGGTTTTTTTGTTATTAACACCTGACTATTTGAGTGTGCTTCTGTAAATGACTTTATTCTCTGCTAGCTGTCTTGGGATAGACAGAACATCATTGGATTATTTGCTCATGTTGCTCTCGTATCTATTCTATACAATACACAGAGTGGATGATTTGATGTGAGTTCATATGGATTATATTATATGAAAGGTATTAAAAGACTGAAATTTTCTACCTTCCTAAGTAGAGAATCTCTTCCTCTGAGACAGATTCATTCTGTTTGTTAAATTAAGACAACACTTCTCATGCACAACGGGATAGCTTATTGACTGTTACTGTAGGTATAAGTATATATATATATATATATAATCTTGTTGATGGACAGATCAAACTGATGTCAAATTTCATTTTCTCTGTACAGAGTTGTTGGCCTAGATCATAGGTGATATATATCAGTAAACCTAGGTTGTTTGTATACATCATATAGATGAGGAGACTATAGGAAGATAATTAATTATTATTTAAAAATATCAATATAGGAGACTGTCCCATATCAGTATTGTTAAAAACTGAGTGAGGTCTTGGATTTTTGCATTAAAACTTTCCCCTTGTATAGTTATTATTTTTCGCTATCAGATAATTAGTTTTAGATTGGATTCACCTGATAACTTAGATTTATTAGGTGTTTTTAGCTTTTTTATGTGTGGATTATATCATACCAGGGTCCATTTGATCATCCAGCATTTTCAAAAAAGTGTAAGAAGGAATACTTGTGCAAGTATGCAGGCGGAATCGGGAGACCTAGCTGCCCTCAAGGCATACCATCAACAAGTGAATAGAAACCTCAAAAGTCGCCGCCATACCTTGGCCAATGTCCGGTAAGTCAATTTTTTATTTATTTTAGATCTCCATGTTTTTTCTTTACTCTGTTTTTAGCTATTAGTTGATGTATAAGAACTAGATGCTCAACTGTTTTTGGCTTCCAGTTGATGTATAAGAACTAGATGCTCAATTCTAATGCAACAAAATTTGTTGAGAGTTTTCTTTTAATGACCAGTCTATCAAAATTATATGTAAAACTTTTGAAAAATTATTTATCAAAGAAATGTTAAAAATTGAATTTGCATAGTTCAGTAATTTTTTAGTTTTTATATTCAAAATTAAAATTTTATTGGAGTTTACAAAAGGAACTGTTTCACAATATTTATAATGTTAGTTTAAGTTTAAAGCATTTTGCAATATTGTAAATTTGAAATACTTTTGATGTGTATATGTATTAGGTAAAAAATTTAATATATATTTATGGCTACTGTTAGTTATAGGAGTTTAAAGAAGGCAACATGTGATCTGTAAATAAATGACAAATAAACAACCTATAATACATGATGCAGACTAGATCAGATATGTATAGAAAACATTACTTCAACCTGACTGACTTAATGGTTATATTAAAGTGTAGAAAATGTTATGAGAGAGAGAGAGAGAGGGGGGGGGGGAGAAAGAGAGAATGTGTGTGTATGGAAAATGTTATAAGAGAAAAAGAGAGAGAGGGGGAGAGTTGGCCTTTAAAAAATAGGGAGGGGATAACAAGTACATCAGGTTTGTCAAGCCTTTGACCAACAATGTCACTTTGATATCTTATTTCTTAAATCTCTTAAATTTTAACATTATTATTGATGTATTGTTTAATTTATATACTAAAAGTCTTTAAATTACTAATTGAATTTTCCCCACAAAACAAACAAACCTGGATTTGTCTCCATTTCATTTTCACTTTGAGGATTATTATTACCTCATTCTTTCAGTTGGGTGATTTATACTATCAGAAGTCATGTTTAGCTTATTAGGGATTAACACCAGTTTGATTGTTAATGTTTAGAAGTAACCAGAAATAACAGATTAGAAGCAAGCTTAGTTCAAGTTAAATCATGAAAAAAATATGATGACCTAATGCATAAGTTTATATAAATTTTTGACAAAACATTTTTGGAAAGGAATCGCCAAAAAGTTTAGTTTGCACCAACCGAAATTTTGTTCATGTAATCAAATTTGTTTTCATTGTGTTTTTATTCATGTGACCAGGTATACCATTCTAATGATCTAAAACAAAATTGAGAACACAGGTTGGTCATACAAAGAGTACTCATTCTGAAAGGTTAAAATTTGAATAGTCCTAGTGCAGGATAACTGGTTTAACTGTAGAAGTGTATGAATGAAGCAGCTAAGAACAGCTAAATTTTGGGGAATAGGGCAGCGAAGAGCAGCTAGATCTGGATGGGGGATAAGGCAGCTAAGTGCAGCTAGATCTGTAGGGGGATAAGGCAACTGAGAACAGCTAGATCAGGGGGATAAGGCATTGGAGAGCAGCTTGATCGGGAGGGGAAAAGACATTGGAGAACAGCTAGATTTGGAGGGGGAAATAAGGCAGTTGGGAACAGCTAGATCTGGGGGATAAGGCATTGAGAGCAGCTATATCTGGTGGGGGGATAAGGCAAATGAAAACAACTAGATATGGGGGGATAAGGTAGTGGAAAGCAAATAGATCTGGAGGGGGATAAGGTAGCGGAGAGCAGCTAGATCTGGGGGATAAAGCAGTGGAGAGCATCTGTATCTGGAGGGGGGGTAAAGCAGCTTGATCTTGGGGATAAGGCAGTAGAGAACAGCTAGATCTGGGGGGATTAGGCAGTGAAGAGCAGTTTTATCTGGAGGGGGATATGGTAGTGGAGAGCAGCTATATATGGGGGATAAGGCAGCGGAGAGCAGCTTTATCTGGAGGGGGATAAGGAAGTGGAGATCAAATAGATCTTGGGACATATATATGTCATAAAGTATGAGAGAGAGAGAGAGGGAGAGAGAGAGAGAGAGATATTTAACAGTATTGCATATAAATTCATAGTTTGTAAAAATCAATGACAACAAACATTTTATAGATTAATGTATTATGTAATGTTTTATGTCTATATATATATATATATATATATATATATACCTCAAGTTGATGTAGACGTTATACATGTTTTATTGAATAATGGATATAGGACAATAAAAGTTTTCATAAAGTTTTATTTGTTTGTAGTGCAGTACCATAAACTAGTTTTCTTAATTAAAGAAATGCAGTAGTTAGATAGCATTATCACTGACGCTACTGCTGAAATATGTGACTTTTCTACTTAGTTTGACTGGTATCTGACACACATCTCTCTAGTATTGGGAAGGTGTTTGGTTTGAATCCTGGTTAGGCAGTTTTTTCGAGCCTGACATTGCCACAAGGCGAGACTTAGGTGTTACTTTTCCTGTGTCGTTGTAGGCGGTGGCTGCGTGTCAAAATGTGAAAGTTTATGTTAAAGTAATGCATTTTCTACTCGATCAAAAACTAACTAGGCGAGACATTTAAATCTGTGGAATTCTTGTTTTCTCTATTACTTTTAAGAAAAACTGGTTAAAACTAATATGACTGATAAGAGATAAAATACAGCAATTTCATGATAAGAAACTCCTGTTTTATTATGATGTAATACTGCATTGTTACACACATATTGAATTAATCTTTACATTAATATTAAACTATAATCTTTATATTAATATTCAACTAATCCTTCCATAAAGTGTACATAGTTTTATATGTGATTGATAGTGTAAACATATTTTATTTTGATTTAATTAAAAACATTGCTTTAGCTCACCTGGCCAAAAGCCTATGTGAGATTTATGCTCTTATTATGACAAGCGAATTTGTGAATTTGTCCAAACACCTTATCTTCTCTGGATGTACTTGACTAATATGGACTAAATTTGATGTGGAATATCTTGTGATGGATAAGGATAATGGTTGGTCATATCGCCTGGATCTAGCATCCAAATGGCTACCATAACTATAAAAAGAAAAAAAAAAAAAAAAAAGAAAATGTCTGATACAGGTTTATTTTTCAGATAGTTTGTTTTGAAAGACAGAATTTCGATGTTTGCTTCTTAAAGTAGGTCACTGTTGACTATATTTATAATATTTTGAGTTGCCCCCTAAAGCAGGCAATGCTAGTTGTATTTAAAGGTTCAGAAAACAGTCTTTTAGATATTTTAATCTCCGGGAAGATTAGTTAATCAATCTACAGGAAAATTGAGTCGCTATTTGAAAAATAAATGAAGTATTGGTTTTTTATTGATTAACCATTTATAACTTATTATGAACATGTCACTGAGTATAACCTGTGAGTAGCCATTTGACAGTATTTTGGCTATTCACCAATTACTAGAGGAATATAAGTGATAATTTAATTAAATAATTTAAAGGAAGCAATGTAGTTACTGTATATTTAGCTGATATAAATGTTTTTGTGTGCATTTAAAAGCACATGAATCTCTGAATTTCTATTTGATGTTTTGAGTGGTATAACTTAAGCAGATGCTTTTAATTAAAATGATGCACAAACATACATGTCTCTTTTTTTTCAAGTGGAAAATCCAATTAAATTTAGTTTATTTGTGCACTAACTTCCTTTTTGGCTTCATTGGTTTGTTTGTAATTGTTTTTATTTAATATCAGCTTAATTGAATATTGAAAATGGTAGAATCTTTTGTGTTTGTTGGATTTTCTTTTTAATTAGTATGAGTAATGATAATTGTCAATATAAAAATATCACAAATATTTATTTTAATCATAAATATTTGAATTAGATAAACCTTAATTGTATATGATTCTTCCTAGACAATGCAGAAACTAAAGTATGATGATAGATTGAAATGTTGCTTATGGCAGATTTTGAGCTGATGTGGAGAAATCCTGATTTACAATACACTCTCAATCTCTTTTTGTATTGTATTCTGTTATTCAGCTTTTTTGGATTCCTTCTATTATTTCCATATTTTTTACTAGCCATAATCGACTGATTGTTTTACCTTGAGCATGAGGCTCTTTCATTAACTGATATATTCTCACCTTTAATTATGTCTATTGGGATCACAGAATATATTTTTTTATTTGTCATTTGACTGGTAAAGTGTTCAACAGACTAGTCACTCCCAAAAAGGCTCTTGTTCATGAAGGACACATTGAGAACATTTTACCAAATAAAAAATACTGTTGTTGTCTTTGGTCTGATTGGTTGAAAATAAAGGTGGGAAAATATTGTTTCATGGAAGAGCCTGGCTCTTGCTAAATGGAAAACAACCAGTGTATTGTTCCAGTTTATATTACTGATAGTTATGATATCATATGTACTGTCACATTTTATACACTAAATCAGCACCAATCACTTCCTGGATGAGAAACATATTTTTGGACTGAAACAACAGTTTTGCTGATGTTTTAGATTGTTTCCTATTTGTAAATCATAACTAATATAATTTAATTGATGTTATTGCATAATTCTGAAAAATAAACAAAAATTCATCTCTTTGCCTTATTGTCCCCTTTTTCCACCCTCTTTCCTTACTTTCAAAAATGGATGAAAACCAAGAAATTTATTTATAATGGCCTCACTGGTAGACATTGATGTATTGTTTACATTAAAACTTTTTCAATATTTGCTATTCCATTAGGAATTTGAGCCTTAAATTGGGAAAAAAGAGAAGAGATGAACATGTCAGTTTTTTTAAATGGAGACACTATGTAATTTCCTTATTTCCTGATACTGACATTCTTATAGATTTTGAAAATGTTAAAAAGAATGAATTACAGTTTCTAAAGAAAACTTATGGTTTACACAGAAGAGATAATGCTAGAAATTTAACCAGGTTTAACGATGCTTTATAACCCTTTTCATTTGAGTGCAATTCTCTCTCAAAAACATCTTTTCCTATGAAAGGTCACATAAATAAATTACACATTGTTCATTGGAATGTACTTGTGCATCATCAATTACTTGTGCATCACACAGTATTTGTTCATTTAATTGCAAAATGTTCAAAATCAGGAATTTGAAACATTAAAAAAAAAGAAAAAAAAGAAAGAAAAAAAGAGGATATTTCATAAAAATGTGATGTTTCATCAAGTGTTTTCTTTTATATAACCATTTAAACCAGTTAACATATGTAAGAAAGGCTTAACTCATTCGGCTGGTTGATAGGGAGAAAAAAAGGCAAAATCAACTATTTGAATTTTAGTTTGAGAACTGAATGAGATAGCAGCTTTTAAGATGGATAAAAGGATTGGTCAAGTCTTAGTATTAAATAATGGTGTAGATATTAGAGTAAAGTGGTCTATTAACATTGTTACCTGTCTGGTTTTTATGGGACATTTAATTGCTTCCAACTTTAGGTTTAATTGTAAAGATCTTATACAGGCTAGCTATTATTTTGAAATTATTCAGGCTTAAATGTCAGATTGATAGATAATGACTGACTAATGGTTGTGATGGTCTGAAGGATGTTAATCACATAGTAACAATTTTACTTGGTTACACAGTAAAACTTTGGTTTATGTAGCACCACCATTTGTTCAGTCAGATTTTGGCATTAGAAAGGATTGAATTATTGGTGTCGTTTTTGGTGGTTTGATTCACAAATTTAATGGTTTATGTACAGCATCCATTCAAGATATTTTTCAGTGACCCTAATGGAAATCAGATTCAATAATTATATAAAAAAATTCTGATTCAAAATGAAACAAACAAATATCCGATCAACCTAAATTTTCAGTGATATATTTACTGCACCACTTGTCATAGCAAACATTGTCTTTGATGACATTATACTCACTTATTGCACAATCAGTTATGGGAAATATCAGCATGGCTGCATTGTCCTTGGTAACATCATACTGATTTATTGCACCACCATTTACAGCAAATATCAGTATGGCTGCATGGTCATTGATGACATCATACTAACTTTATGTAAATTGTGTTCGATACTTAACATATCGCAGGAATCTTAAAACATCTCTTGTTTGAAAATTACTAATATACTAAAACAGAAAACCAATAAATTCAAACATCTGCACATATTACAATGTATTAATATTTTCATGAACTACCTATTGCATTGTGGTACACTTGGTTCCATAGATTGCCAGGTAGCTCAGTCATTACAGCATCCTTTTAGTTTTGGGAAATTCTCTGTTCAAGTCTCAGTTTTGCTGTTGTATTTTTTTCTTTCCTTGCTACCTTTGCAGGCTTGTCCAAACCTAGAAAGTGATCATCCATCAAGTTATTCCCAGGGTGGAACCTATTGGTTTTGATTTAAAGACATTTAAAAAAATGGGAAGGTCCTGGTTCTGTCACAGTTTGGCAGCAGTGTTTTTTTCTGTTCCTCGATGTAACATACTTATTGACTGTAATCTAGTGCCTTGCCTGCAAATTGTGAGATGTATGACAATTATGTAGCCTTTTTTTTACATTTGTGCAAACATTTTGGTACTTTTTTCCCCTAAATCTATTATTGGTATGAAAGTGACATTTAGCAATTACTACAGACATTCCTATAAACAACGAATACATGACTTTTGGTGAAAGTAAGGTTTCATGAACAGTTTATTCAGACGAGGCATTCAATCCATGGATCTCTTGTTAATCTTTGTAATAAGGGGATTGCTTTTGGTATAATGAAGCATAAAACAGATAGATTATGTAAGCTGTAATTTCATCTCATTAAAATGTTTTAAATTCTCATTAAAATTTCAAAACAGTCATTACAGTTAAATAGATAAGATATTAAAAAAATACATGGTTAATAAAATAAAATAATAATCAACATCTTCTTGGTTTAATGTTGTATAACTTTCTGTTCAAAAAGCTTAATTGCTATATTTTCTCTTTCTTACTTTTTGTTCTCTCTCTCTCTCTCTCTCTCTCTCTCTCTCTCTCTCTCTCTCTCTCTCTCTCTCTCTCTGTCTCTCTCTCTCTCTCTCTCTCCTCTCTCTCTCTCTCTCTCTCTCTCTCTCTCTCTCAATATGTGGTTGTTTCAAGAAGTACTATCATGCATTCTCGGACACAGGATTTCAATATCCTGATAAAAAGTACAAAGGTAATACAATGACCTTATAACAAGTGCACAAATGTAAAATATAATAGGATATTCTAAGATAAAAATTACAATGTCGGAACAAAATTACTTAGTGTGATTGGTTGATTAAATGCTAATCCTATTTTTATTATTATTATTACGTATGTTTTTAAGTAGAATAAACCTAAACCAGTATTAAATATAATGGCATTTATTTTTAATTTCTACTGAAAATAAATTGTTCTCTAATGAAGCATGATGTTTATTTATTTATTTATATATAAATATTTTAGTAAAAAAATCAAACTAGATTAAATATATAACATATGATATCTTTTATGCTGTTAAACTTGTTTATAATGTTTAAAACTTTTTCAGTAGACTTAAAAAAAAAATTGCATGTTCTTAAAAATTCCTGAGGGAAATCCCATAACTTGCACATAGAAGCACAATGTACCATTTAGATTTGTCTAATTACAGCAATATTTGATTTTTGTACCTGGTATATTTTATTAAGTATTTTAAAACAAAAAAATATCAGTGTGTTAAGGTTATAGAACTTGAGCTCTTCTGTATGTAAGATAAGGAAGTTGGAGTGTTCATACTGGCCTTAAAAGACATCAGTTTTTCCTTAGCAAGGTACATAACTTGTCAGAAGAAAATAATTTTCATTGTTATTTTATTTGCTTGGCTCTAATTGGTATATTGCTCCATACTATAAACATTATTCTGGACATAATTAGACCTAATTCTTTCTAGGACAATGCCATTTTTCTTGTAAGTATCCCTATTAAAGTAATTAATTCATTTAGCTGCTTTTTATGTCAAACTTCACATCACTTATTTGCAATATCATAAACTGGGCTGTTCCATCAATTTTGATGGATTTGTCTCTCCTAATCCATGAGATGTTTTCACCATAGGTTGATACTGTGCTGTTCCATCAATCTTGATGACATCACCTATCTTATTTCAAGAAATGTATTCATCGTGATGTTTCATTTAGCTGAAAGACATTGCCTCCCCCTCCTCATTTCAGTATAAATAACATCATAGGGTGATAATCTGCTGTTCTATCAATCTTGATAACATTGTCTCCCTTATTTCAGAATATATATCATCACAGGGTGATAGTGTGCTGTTTCATTTATCTAAATGTTGTTGCCTGTCTTATTTCAGGTGATGTTTCATCAGTAGGGTAAAGCTGTGCTGTTCCATCTTCCTTGATATATTTTCATTAATGAAAATGTATTATCCTGTGATAGTTTCTTTATTTTGCTGAAAGAGAAATGTTAAGGTCATTATCATATTATAGATATTCAAACTGGTTCCAAATGGCATAATGAAAAAACTCTGTCTGTGCATCAGTAAACTTCAAGTATCTACTGAAAAAACTATGTAAATAAAAATTTTAATAATTCCCCAAAAACCAGTTGTTATTTGAAGGTCTAAATCCATGGCTGGTGCCAATTAAAATTAATTCCAGTATTGGTCCAAAATCAAATATTGCAAAGGTTTCTATAAATGGCAAAATGCCTAATTTAGAATTAAGGTTTATTTTACAAGCAATCATGTTCTAATTGGAAATATAACAGATATTAATAATCCATCATGTGTTAATAGATTTAGTTTAAATATAAATATTTATCAACTTATTTTTTTCCTTAGTACCAATTTAGTGGTAAAGGCATTATGCAAGTTTAGAGATAAAAATGTCTGTATTTTGACCTCAAGTTGGTGATATATAGCTTAGTGCAAGGAAATTAAATTGTAGTCCACTGAAGATTGATCAGAAGCTGGAGAACCTCGGATACAGCTAGAAACTCATTTAAGATATACGACTACTCTAGAATTCCACAGCTGGTCTATGTAAATGGTAGTAATTTAATGATTGACCATTTGATATTGATGGACAGATTCAAAATGATTGACCACTGGTATTTGATGGTCAAATTTGAAATGACTTACCAGTCCCATACAGAAAGTTAATGATCCTTACAGATTAGGTTTAAGCAATTGAGCTGAAATGTATAAGAACTTAAGAGTTGAGAAGTCTGTTCCATGACTTTATATTTCTTAAACATTTTAACTTCTATATGTGATAGTTGTGTGATTTTTGTTTAAAAATGAGTAGGGGAAAGTTGAGTTACCAGTGGAATATAGAAAGTTGCTACTATAAAACATAAACATGGAAATAGACTATGCAACAAAAATGTTACAACAATAAAAAAAATAAATGATGAAAATATTATAAATAAATAAATAAATTAATTGATTAATTAAAATATCACAATAAATGAATAAATTAACAGGAATGGAGAAATGTATGTTGAGAATACATTTGTAATGATTAAGGAACTCTAAAATTGGTATTGCATGGCTATTTTTTTCTGTATCTCAGATATAATAATCCATGAAAATAATCATGCTAGATACCATTGTTTTTAACTTCCAGAGCCAGATAAGTTGATGACTTAGGTGCTTAGAACTAAAAAAAAAAAGAGACATTTTTGTACATAAGTATTCATGTGCTGCATTACTTGCATTCTTATAAAGATTTGTTATCATTTGTTGATGATGCAAAAATTGTTCCCATTTTGCATGGTGTTTTTATAAAGAGAAAGGGTAAGTTGCACAATTTATGTTTTTTGTGGTGCAAGTTATAGATATTAGCAAAAGTGTGGCCTGAAATGATACATGTAACAAAAGTGTGGTCTAAAATTCAAGATGTGGAAAGTTTGGTCTGAAATCAAATGGGATAGCAATATTTAAGATGTGGCAAAACTATGATCTGAAAGATGATCTGAAATCTAGAATTAAGAGAATACCAAATATGGTCTGTAATTAAAGATATATAGCATGTATGGTCTGAAATTAATCAAAATGGGGTGGCAATAGTGTGGTCTGAAAAAGAAAGCAAAAAAAAAAAAAATAAAAAAAAAAAATAACAGGAGTAAATAATGACTCTATGTTGTATTGGTAAAGTGTGTTGGAATAAACAATTTTAAAATAAATTATACTGATATAAAGATTAAGTCAGTAAATAATTTATCTAACTCTCTTTTTATCAGTATATAACTTCTAACTTCTGGTCTATAAATATTCAATGTCTAAAACAGAATTAAAATGAAATATTTATCCTGTAGACAGGCGATTCACGTCATGTAATTAATTTAAATACTGTAGTATTTCAGATAAATTAATGATTGAATCGTACATACCTGTAATGTCAATCTTAACCAATAGTTAATCGATATATATATATATATATATATATATATATATATAATTTATATTGTGTCATATTATATTTGGTTGATATTTATATCATCTCTTAAATCCTTCACCAGAACATCTTTTACATTTGATGTTGTAGTTGGATGTAACTTGGTAATCATTTTAACTTGATATTGTAACCCAATCCATCGCCCAGTTCTCAGTGGCCAGGTAGCTTACATTGCAAACTTACTGACCATGTCCCTGCACTGCTTGGGTTAAAATCTTCCTTCAGCAGGCCTAAGCAGGAAAAAAGTCTGTTAGTTTTCTTGCAAAAGGTTTGTGGTTTTATCTGGGCACTCTGGTTTCCTCCATCATCCAAAATCTGATTATTTTTTTATTCCTTTTTATATTTGAATTGATACTTAAAACTTATAGCAAATTTTTATTTCAAAAGAAATGTCTGGAATGAAAATATTTTTAATGTATTAGGTTTTGTATAATTTTGACAATGTTGATTCTGATTCAGATTTTTAATTTACATAGAAACATTTTATAAAATTAAGTTTTGTTGGTATTTAAACCCGTATACTCACTCAGTGGACGAATCAAATAATAAAATGATGAGATAGTCCAAAGTTAAAGTTACCAGTAGGTGTTTTTGATGTCACATTTGCCACATAATCCCCCACTTTGGACAAATTCAAAAATAATCCAACATTGTCCTTAGCAATTTGTTCCCTGGAGAATAGAGTGAATTTTTAGCTCACCTGAGCTGAAAGCTCAGATGAGCTATTGCTATCCATCTTCGTCCGTCGTGCGTCGTCCGTCGTGCGTCGTCCGTCGTCCGTCATGCGTAAACTTTTTACATTTTAATCTTCTCCTCCAAAACCACTGGGCCAAATTTAATGAAACTTGGTAACCATCATGCCTGGGTAAAGCCCTCTCAGATTTGCACAAATGAAGGAGTTATGTCCCCTTGGGGCCCCATAAGGGGGGAAATAGTGAAAAACTTTAAAAATCTTCTCCTCTGAATCTACAAGAGATATACCTTAGTTATTTCATATATAACATCCTTAGGTCATCTAGTTTCAGATTTGCACAAATGGTAGCCATGGGGCTCAAAATGGGGAAATGGTAAGGTGCTGAGTGGGGAAATTGCTAAAAATTATGTATTTGTCAATATATCTTGAAAACTATTAACTTTTTGTATAGGCATGTATATTAAAATATTGTAGGTATTGACATGATGATCATTTTGATATATGATTCAAGGTCATATGTTGAAAGGTCAAGGTCATGGCTGCAAAAGAAGACTGAAATTGCTAATTTTCTTGAAAACTATTAACTTTTTGTATGTGCATGTATATTAGAATATTGTAGGTATTGACTTGATGATCATTTTGATATATGGTTCAAGTTCATATGTTGAAAGTTCAAGGTCACAGCTGCAAAAGAAAACTTAAATTGCTAATTATCTTTAAAACTATTAACTTTTTGTATAGGCATGTATATTAGAATATTGTAGGTATTGACATGACAATCATTTTGGTATATGGTTCAAGGTCATATGTTAAAAGGTCAAGGTCACAGCTGCAAAGGAAGCCTTAAATTATTAATTATCCTGAAAACTGTTAACTTTTTGTATAGGCATGTATATTAGAATATTGTAGTTATTGCAACAACAATCATTTTGATATATGGATCAAGGTCTTATGTTGAAAGGTCAAGGTCACAGCTGCAGAAGAGACATAAATTGCTTATTATCTTGAAAACTATTAACTTTTTGTATAGGCATGTATATTAGAATATTGGAGGTATTGACATGATGATCATTTTGATATATGGTTCAAGGTCATATGTTGAAAGGTCAAGGTCACAGCTGCAAAAGAAGCCTTTAATTGCTAATTATCTTGAAAACTATTAACTTTTTGTATAGGTATGTATATAAGAATGTTGTAGGTATTGACAAGGCAGTCATTTTGATATATGGTTCAAGGTCATATCAACAGGAATACAGAAATTATTAATTATCTTGAAAGCTATTAATTTTATGCATAGGCATGTATATTAGAATATTGTAGGTATTGACATGATAATCATATATGATTTGAGTTCATTTATGTTCAAAGGTCAAGGACATAGCTGCATAATTATACTGAAATTGATAAATGATTTCGAAATTATTCATTACAATTAACAATACAGTTACTTTATGCATATTATATAAGCTACTTATAAATGAAATGTGAGTGGATATATTTCTGATTAAGTTTTGTGGGAGTTCTTAACTTGAGAAAATTTTAAAGTTTCTGTACTTAATATATTGTCTATTGCACTTTGCAAACAAAATTGGACATATCTTCAGGTGAGCGTTAAGGCCCATGGGCCTCTTGTTTAAAAATAAGTTGTTATAGATATAAATCAAAATTTTCTTGTGTCACATATCACACATATGGACTTTCACATATCACACATAAGGACCAGGCCTTCACAAATGCCGATTTTTGGCAAAAAATGCCGATTCAAACTTAAAAAAGCTGATTGAAAAATATCCGAATCAGCTTTTTTCCCCATAATAGTAAGACAAAATCTGATTAAAAATTCTTTAATGCCGGCTTGTTAACAATTAAAATTACTCAGGACAGTGTCAGGATTCACTGAACTTCCCTATTCACAGGTAATTAATTACCTAATACCTTACAAGTTAATTGATTACTAGTGGCTTCACCTGTTCACATCGTTTCTACTAGAGTATACAAACACTTACACGTGCCTGATCGATCCAGTTTATAGATAGTTAATAACCTCCCCTGAATTTTATATACAAGAGCTGACTAGATTGATAACGACCGTTTTTCGGGTTACCAACAACATGATCATGGCATTACACGTGGTTTTATATGTTATATGTCGATTTTTTGCAAGATTTGGGGGGGGGGTGTGTTGATATACCCTTTGCCTACTGCCGATTGACCGTACCGGCCTTTGTGGAGCCCTGATAAGGACTGTTGCATATCACACATACAGACTGTCACATATCACACATACAGACTGTCATGTATATGTAACATAATTCATCATTTGATGAATTCATCATCTCTATATGTACACATTAGTCTGTACCTTCTTGGGCAATATAATATGGGTAAATAATGAGTTTTTATTAAAATACAGCTAGCTTCAAAACTACATAGTTCTGCATCTAAGTGTTCACTATTGTGAAAGTAAGAAGAAAGTGCCTCATTTGATAGGAAGATAGTACTTATGGTATTCATTTTAGATACTATATTAGAGATTGTGTACATGGTATAAAGGACTGCTTTAACTGGCAGGTTTACTGGGAGATTACTACTCAAATTGTCATTTATTTCCTTGTTGCATTCCACATAATTATATGTTTGTGTTACAACTTTGTATAACTCGTCTGTAATTGTCAGTTACAACACTATGGAATGCTGTTTTTTTTGGAAATTTTGCCATTTCTGTTATTTTTCATAAAATACATATATCTATTTTGTTTGTTCCCTGCCAATGGGAGATGATATCCCCTTGATTAATAGCGACAAGGAAGAGTAATTTTTCTACTTATAAACTTATCATGCAGTGTTTGTTTATTCCCTATATCTAAACAATTTTGACAAGTCATTGTTTTAAAATAAATGCTTACGTAAATGCATTTCCAGTGGTTGATATTATTATCAAACTGACATATTTCTATCAGGATCCTATTTTTGTAGGACTAATTCATATTTTCTCTGAAGTGTCAAAAATATAAGTGTATGTAAATGCATTTTGCTTGTTTTGTATATCTTTTTACTTCAAAATCACTAAATAGATTATGTCATGGTAAATGGTATGTGTTTGCCATTAGAGATCTATTTTAATTTTCTGCTCTCTCTCTCTCTCTCTCTCTCTCTCTCTCTCTCTCTCTGTTTCGGGGCTTCTGTGGCAGAGTAGTCTAAAGTGCTCAAATAAGGATCAAATCGCTAGTCACTGTCTCGGTCTTTATCCCACACAGACAGATCCTAATTTACAGATCACATTGCCAGTCACTGTCTCGGTCTTTATCCCACTCAGACAGTTCCTAGTTTACAGATCACATTGCTAGTCACTGTCTCGGTCTTAATCCCACGCAGACAGATCCTAGTTTTACAGATCACATTGCTAGTCACTGTCTTGGTCTTAATCCCACGCAGACAGATCCTAGTTTTACAGATCACATTGCCAGTCACTGTCTCGGTCTTAATCCCACTCAGATAGATCCGAGTTTACAGATCACATTGCCAGTCACTGTCTCAGTCTTAATTCCACTCAGACAGGTCCTAGTTTACAGATCACATTGCCAGTCACCGTCTCGGTCTTTTTCCCACTCAGACAGATTGTAGTTTACAGATCACATTGCCAGTCACTGTCTTGGTCTCAATCCCACTCAGACAGATCCTAGTTTACAGATCACATTGCCAGTCACTGTCTTGGTCTTAATCCCACTCAGACAGATCCTAGTTTGAGAAAGTTTTTGAGTTTGCTGCTGAATTTCTGTGGTTTTCTAAAGAACTCTGGTTTCCTCCACCATCCCAGAACTTACCACCTCAATATATTAGTGAAAGAATCTTGACTGAAGCACAATACATCATTAATCTATTTGAACCCAATAATCTGTTTTGAATTTCGATTTTTATGATCTTAATATTTATTAATACTTTTGATATCTGTCACAGTAACTCTGATTTTCTCTATTATCTTTTCCCCTTATCATTATTATCTCTGTTCAATGTAAACTTCTTGATACAACTAATCACACTCATGATCGCTCCCAATGAGCAGAAGCAAATAAACCCATAGTATTGTGTATAATTTGTAATGTGATATCTCTATGGAAATAGAACTCTGTGTTTATTTATAATACATATTTATAGGTTTCAAGATATATAGGTTTTCAGAATGTCAGTCAAAATGTTTAATATATATATATATCTTAAAGGCTGGAAAAAATCAGTCTTTCATGTATATCATTCCTTTGGAATTTTTTTTTTTTTTTTTTGGCAATTTTCTCATTATTTTGGAATATTTTTTACTTAGACATGCATAGATCATTTCAAGCATCATTGAGGTTACTCCATTACCTCTTCTCATTTGTATTATTTTTACATATTTACTGTTGAACTTGTGTCTGGTAATTTTTGCATTTATGTCACTTAGCATAGATAATTGATTGTTTTCGTGTTTTAAGTTTTTTAAAGATCAAATGGGCATGTTAACCTTACTATCTACTAATGGCTTTAAAATTTTGTGGATATTGCTAGCATGTTTAATCATTTACATAATATTTTAATGTCACTGATGTTGAATGATTTTCCAAAATGTGCATATATGGCACATCAAAATTTAATAGGTTTTTTAGTTACATACTTACATAATATTCTAATCTTTCTTGTGACCAGTTCAGGTCAGGTTTTACAGGAAAAAAGATAAATGTTAAAAAAGCTTTCTGCAACATAAAACTTGGTACATTAGACATGTTCTTGCATCCTTACATTGTTTCCTTCCAATCATTCAAGCTGAAATTTGTCAATATATGTTTGGTACCACAGTAAAACACCTCTTGGTTGTTATGGTAATCTGTTGGGTTGTTATGGTAATCTTTTAGGTTGTTATGGTAACCTTTGTAGTTAGCATTTAAGTACAATTTGGCTAAAGTTCTTGCATTCTTTCTTTATTTTTCTCCAATCGCTGAAGGTAAATCTGATAAGTTTTTGAATAAAATAGATCAGGCTCTGAAGTGAAGATCATATGTCACCAAAATTGCTGTAATCTGGCAAACATATGAGATATATTTGGCACAACTCTTGGTTTCTGCCATTACTTCCATTTCCAAACTCAGACTTTCTTTGTCTCTCAGTATTCATCGACCCTCTGCAGTGTCACCAGAATGTTTACATATATGGTCATTACTATGTTGGATACAAGAATGTGATAACATTGAAAATAATACTATAGTACTATGTTTAAAACAGTTCAATAACTGCCTTTAAGCCTAAAATAGATAACACACACACCACATTAAGACCATAACAACATTTTGAAGCTGATTTTTGTATCCTAATACTTGTAATTATTTTACTGGGCGGAATATAACCCAGATAGATTGTACTCTCTGACATGGATTTGAGAATTCTAATTGGCTAACAGTGAAAATTTGAATCCACAATGATTACTAGGTTTGAAACAAAATGATGATAATTTAATATCTTCTGATTAATAATTTTTTCTTAAAAAATATTGTAGAAAGCAAAATCGCCAAATCATATAATAGCATTGACGTCATTAGGAGTAACATGAAACGGGGAATAAATAATCTTGCTTTATTGTTTAATAACATATAGTTTGATTTGTTTTCATATAAAGAAAAAAGGCATTTTATGTTAAAAAATTAAATAAAGAAAGTTCTTTAGTTATTGTGTTTTATGTCTGCATAAGGTTTTTAACAATCTTGGAAAAAAATCAAGTGACATTAAAATGTGCTTTATAAGTGTGTAATCTGCTTAAATATGTAAGCTAGGTAAACCTTCAATCAGCACCTGCAGTTAATACAGTTAATGAGGTCAGTTAGTGAGGTCAGTTAATGAGGTCAGTTGGTTAGGTCAGTTAATGAATTGGTCTGATTGTTGTTCTTCCATGTTCAACTTGTTAAATTAACTTGTTGTAAATGTCATGCCTACAAATGCACATGGCATGATGATCAGACCCCAGTTTCACAATCATTCACTCAATTGAGTGTACACTAAACTCAAATCAGGGAATATTTCCATGTCAGTTTTTAAGACAAAACACAGTTAAAATTGAATTTTTATTGTTACTTTTAAATTGTTAGTGTAGGTTTGATGAAAAAAACAAAACATTGTCTCATAAAACCAAAATTTTTAAAAAATGGTGAATTGGAGGAATGATGTTTATGACCTAGCAAGATTCTTTTACTAATATCAGAAAGACAAATTTTGGGGTGGTGGAGGAAACCAGAGTACCCAGGTGAAAAATATATAAAGTAAGATTTAATTTCTATATAAATGACTTAGGCTGCACAAAGAAAAATGATCCTTAGATAAAACTAACTACTGGATATTTTCTCCACTTCTTCATAAGTGTACCTCAGTTATCTATTTCAATTCATTACTGGATGCTCCAACCATTTCTGTCTAGTTTACCTCAAATATCTATTTTAACCTGGGTGTGCTCTCCAAATTCAGCTTGGTTATCTCTCTTTTTTTTATTTCAGTCCTTTAATGAGAATGATATTTTCCTCATTTCTGCCCAGGTGTACCCTCCATTTTGATTCCCATCTCCACTGATCTCTATGTGTGTTGTGACATTTTTTATCCAATTAGCAGAGATTTATTTGAGAAGTAAGTTAAAGCAATAACAGGAAGTGTTATTACTAATGTGTTGTTTGATGTTGTATCAGCTATTTGTAATGAAGCTTGATTTATCAGTATTCAACCTCAGATTCTGTGTACAGCCAAGTGTAGCTAATCTACTTTGTCCTAAAGCACAATGATGGCAACTTTTAAAATGTTTGTATGCCACTATTCCATATTGTAACAGATGAACAAAGTTGTTTCTAAGCCTTCCAGTTATAGACATAAGCTAACATCCAATCCTACATACTGTCCATCAGGATTGACTTCCATACTGTCCATTGGGATTGACCTACATACTGTCCATCAGGATTGATTGACCTCATTAGAACCAAGAAACCTAAGTTGGTTTGATGGCTCACAAATTTACTATTTTTCCTTGATTGCCTCAGGTTTCAGTAGGTTCATTGTATTATAAGATGTTAAGATAATGTCCAATGTTCTATGTTACATATGCATATTTGAACTATCTGGTAGACCAATTATTTGTGGAATGTAATTATTATAAAATTCCAGTGATCATATTGTTACAGATTGTTTTATAAAACCAATTTTTATTGAAACATTAACCCTCTAGTCATTTGTTAGTCAGAGTAGAATGTCACACATCATGGTGTTATTAAGTTTCCCAGTACATTAAATACTGCTTGAATTTATCTTGTATGGTAAAGCAATAATGTTATACAGACAATTTGTGGTAGATGCTTGTTTTCTGTTAAAGGCCATCTATATATTGTCTTAGTTGTTCTCATTCTCAAGGTTTTAATTTTTGTTACAACCACACCAACAATACCATAATAATAATAATAATCATCATCATCATTGCATCTTGTAATAGTTTTAAAAATAACCCTTGTAGCCTTGTGTAGAATATCTCCATATTTGTTTTAAATTGTCTATAGAATGATAACCACCATATCACAAACTGTCTGCCTTTATTGTTATGACAGCAGTTTAGAGATTGAATACCATCCAGTTTATACAGAGGACTCTGAGTTTTGACTTGTATTTTATTTTTAAAAAATATCATAGTTATGAAAGTTTATAACAATGCTGTTTTATGTTTGTATATGTATATAGTTGTTTTGTGGTCACAGATTCAGTTGAATCTAAGGACCTAATAAATAAATTTTATTATACTTCATTACAATATATTTGTGTATGTATCATGGATAGATTACCTTGATAGGAGCCTCTGCTAGTTGGCTTTATACAGTACAATGAACCAAGTTTTTTACAGTATAATTTGTATGCCAGCAGTGTACAAGCATTCTAAAAACTGCCATTCATAGCGTGTATTTTGTAAAAAGGTATTAGATCAGATGTTCATGCACAAACTTGTGCATGTTTTAAATGCATCTGGGATCACTTCAGTTTATGGTTTCCCACAAACACAACATAATTCTAGGAATTTTTTACATAAATTAACAACCTCTATTTTGCAATAGTTTTTATTTCCTTAAGAATGGATGACCTATTTATATTACTATCATTTTTTAGAAAAAGCTTGGCACCGGGTGTTAGCAAGACTATTAGGTGTTGTGATATTATTATATTTTTTTAAGGAATTATCCCAAAGGAACTATAAAGCATTAAATTATCATTCTGTAACATCTTTTATGCCACTGATGATAAAATTCAGTTTTAGAAATGAACTTTTTAACAAATAATCTTGTTTATTTTAAGATGCAGATATTATTTTGATTTATAATTATGATTGATATAACTGCATTAGGTATTCATGTTTTATTTATATCATTTAACCAACTTAGAAGAAAAACTTTATTTTTCTTTTAAGAAAAAATAACTGACAATATTTTATCACACTAATCGATCTGTCCAAGTGAGATTTTAATCAGTAGAGGATGGAAGGCACTGTAGTTCATAAACATGTGCAATAGACCAGTTGGCCATTGAGGCCCTGAAAATAAGTAAATGATTCCACATGATACACAGTTAAACCATTATAATTTTAAGTTATTGATTGAATTTCAAACATTATCGAAGTTCATATGTCTCGAGTTACATACAGTGTTTTACAGCAAATTCAGCAACAATTTTGATGGGAAATTTGACTTGATAAAACTCAGCATGATTCACTTACTTTAGCCTACTGGTAATTGTAAAGAAAAATCACTATGCTGTAGAAGATGGCTATGAAAAGGACATCTTGCCAATTAAGAGGTGTCACTGGAAGTGACACTCTTGTTAGTTTGTAACTTTTCATGCAGAAAGAAAACTTAGCTTGTGTTGCCCAGATTTTCAACAAAATGTTATTTTCTCTTGAGATTTTCTATGTAAGTTGAGAATATGCAAAATGAATTGTTGTGACAGATGGACTTAATTAAACGATTGAAACCCAAAAGTTTATTTCAATTTATTGATTTATTATTTTGTTTTAAAAAATTGTAAAATTTGTTGTCACAAATAGTCTCACAGAACTCATACATAACTATCACACTCTTTGTGTATGACATTATTGAATATTAGGATATTTTAATATTTATAAAGATTTTTTTTCTAGGTTCCCTTGTTATAATATCAGAACTTCAAAGAATTATCATAGAGACTGAAATATTGCATGATGATACAAATATTTTTGTTTTAACTAATTAACTTTATTACACGTCATTTTGAGTTATAATGTTTATTTCTTTATTGTTATGGATTTTGTTTTACGGTATGCCATATAATACCTCTTAATTTAAACACTGTTTGCTCTTTATAATGAAAATTCCAATAAAAGTGAATTATCACAAATTTTTCTGGCCTGTAAAAATGAAATAAAAAACTCTGAGATTACTTAATGTTGCTAAACATAAAAAAAAATATGTGATAAACATTTATTGCCAGGAAAACATATGTCTTTAATAAATAGTGTAATATTTCATCACATAAAAAACAATATATTTGATAAGTTTGGAATCAATTAATAATTATAACAGTTATTGAAGTCTGCTGTTCTTTGATAGTCACACCACTCTTTGATATCTGAGGTTGGTAGTTTGTTTTTATCATGACTTTCTAATTCACACATAACCTATTGGGCAAAATATAAAATGTGGACTAAAGTTTGAATATTTCCTACGGAGTCTGATGTGTTCATTGTCTACTGGAAAAGTGTCCGAGTAGTTAAGATGCTAGCCTTTATCTCAAGGCATCTTTCCCTGTAGGTTTGACTGTAAGTGAGAAAAACTTTTCCTTGTCATAGGCCTTTACTGGTTGGCTCAGTGCCAGTATAATAAACTAGGTGGTCTGTGATATTTATCTAGCTAGTGTATTAGCACACTTAAGGTCACCATGAGTGTGACTTCAATGTAGATTAGAAACACCTGCAAACTCAATTATCACAGTCACTTGTGTTAAAACTAATACAGTGGACTCTCGTTAATTCGAAATCAGTTGAATCAAAATTTCGCTTAAATCGAAATGATACAAACAGATCTCTATGTATTTCTATGCAAATTGGTGTGTTTAAATCAAAATACCGAAATTTGAAATTTTGCTTAAATTGAAGTGAATTTTCAGTCCAGATTACAAAGTTTAATGAAAATTCCAACGTTTAAATCGAAATATAATTTCCTTGTTTATCATAATTTGAATTTGTTTACACATCAAGTTGAAAGCAAGCGGCAAAATAAAAAAAAATACATGTACACAAAAGTATTGATTAATACCTGAAATAATTAATCTGTCTCTTGTTTAAGAAGTGTTCAGTAACAGAGTGACGGTTTACTTAGAAAATTAATTTCCAACAAAAATAAACATGAAAAAAGAAAGTCGGTATCCCATGCTTTTTCATGATTTTCTCTTCCGGTCAGGTCATAGTAAAGTGTCTGTCAGTAAAAGGGAAAGTTCCATTGGTATAAAAATAAAACGTGGGCAGTCTGTTACTTCCACAGTCATTTAACAAAAGAATACCCCACCCCAATCCTCACAATTAAACTTAATTTATCTGTCAATGTAAATGGTATACCAAATTCTGGACTGTGTGTCATGCCAAGCCGCGATTTTAATAATCACATAAGTCAGATGCTAAGGATTACAGATGAAGAAGTTATGATCATGAATAAAGGAAACTCGAACTGAGCCTCGCTATAGTCAGTGTTTAATGGGAAATTTCAGAACCTTGTAGTATCTGGTGAAGTTTTCGATTTACTTATTTTATTGTTCAAAAAACTTAAGTTTGTTGAGCTTTACATTAACATAGAAAAATTTAAAAAATATTTTTGATTTTTAATATTTAATTTAAAGTTAATTTTAAATTTTCAATGTTAATTGTAAGCGATACACTGTAATACATAACAGCACACACAGGAGCACTTTATTGTTAGAGTAATCTCCTGTCTCACCATCAGTGATCAAAACGGTTTTCAATTCAATTTGAATTAACGAGAGTCAACTGTACATAAATAAAAAAATGTTTGTTACAAATAGCTGAAAAATTGCTGATATGATATAAAACAACATTTAACTAACTAACCATTCTGAGGGGGAAAAAATTGTCTTTTTTCAGCATGAATCTCGTCCAATCCGAGGGGTCCAATCTGAAAGTCCAATCTAGTCCACATTTTACACTTACCAGAGACATTTTTTGTTTTTCCTATGTTGATTGATCTAGTTAATAATACCAGAATATTTTTACCTTGATTATATCGCATACCTTTGAGGTAATGTTGATTTTTATAGCAACAATATACATGTATATAAACAAAAATAAAGGCTAACGCAGGTTCTTCTTGGATCTTGATCAGTGGACTGTCCATCCAAATAACCAAAGTTCTTTCCCCAATCCTTCATCCCTCCACACCTCAGCTTTTCTAACAAAAGGGTTTGAAAGGAGAAGAGGTGTTCATTTGTGAATGATGGTTGTTTCATTATTGCATCTGACCTAATGGAATGTTAAAGAATGTGTCTGAAATTGCATGTGATCTACTGGTTGCTCAATATTGCATGTGATCTAATGGTGGCTCAGTATTGCATCTGATCTAATGGTGGCTCAGTGTTGCATCTGATCTAATGGTGGCTCAGTATTGCATCTGATCTAATGAAACTTTGAAGGATGTGGCTCAATTGTTTAAGTATTTATATTCAGTTTTTTGCATTTGAATTTTCTTGGGCCCTGGGATATTAATTACATTGTAGCTGACATACCCTGAATAAATGTAAAAGGGCCTATAGGGCAGTGACCATTGCAAAGCTGTCTTAATAAGCTGTCAACTAAAGAATGAAAATGGAAAATGGAGTTTAAAACAAAATGCACAATTCTCCCCAATTCTAGAATTGGGTAGTATTGGATAAAGAGAGCATTATTGTTTTTGTAAGATGTGTTTATACATCATGGCATGTAAAACAATCATTATCTCATTTTTCAGTAAAACTGACTGAATCTAATTTAATTCAGAAGTAATCGATCATTCAGAATGGCTAGAATCGGATTAATTAATGACTATTTCTATCATTTACAATCCAAGTTTTGTCCTTTCTCATCATGATTGATTAAATTTATTTGAATTTTAAGTTTTTAGTAATTTTGTGGTAATTCTAGCTATCATTCATGTTTATAGAGTTCTTGAGAAGAATGTTGCTGTAAAGTTTGTTATTACATACTTATTGATTGAATGGGAAGTTGTGTAATTTCAGGATAAATGTATTTTAGTATCTGATTCAAATTCTGGGAAATATTACCATTTTTTACGTGCCTTGCAATAAAACACATTCCATAAGTTGATCATTTGTCATCATAACATACCTTATTGTAACAATGAAGTCAGTAATCATTGAATAAACTGTGTGTAACAACAAAATATATCAGAGTATTGGTTATGAATTTACTGAAATGTTACAATTTTTTTTATTTGTCTTGAAATACACATTTTTCAACTTAATCGTATTTCATTACACACTGTTCAATAATATTGTCCTTAAATTGCTAGAAGTATATTGGTTTTGCAATCGTAACTCATGCAAGTTTTTCATAATTCTTATGACTGGATCCTAATAAAGCATGATGGAAATTACTCTAATGTTTTCGTAGGTTAACCTGGTCTCTGTAGGATTTATTTTATTGATTATTTGAAATACCTCGTTAAGAATTTAAATTAGAATGAAATAAGATTAGTTTTTTATTGAAGCTTGCTGGTGAAGTTTTTTGCTGTTATCAATGAGTGCAGTAGAGTAATATTGTTTAAGGCCCCAGTCAAGGGTCTTTAACTTATGTTAAGATGGTCACTTATGGTGCTGTATAGGGAAGATATCCATGGGAAATAAATGAGCCCTAAAGGTTTTGTTAAATCCTGCGACCATCATGCCATTAGTTATCTACTAAATTTTATTCAAAAGCTGTTAATATTTGTTGCTTGAATGCATCAATCTGGTGGCATTTGTCTACCCCTTTGTTACTGAAAGGGTTTAAATTAAAAACAATAAAATAATTTCAATAAACATTTTTAAATATTGTTGCATTTACTTGTTTTCTTTATAAAGATACATGTACAAATTAATTAATTAATGGTTTCAGATTTGGCAGAAATCAAAATATCATTTCAATGTTTTTTGGTTTTTTTATTTTGCTGGAACTGTTATGATTTTAATTTATCTGACAACCATATTTATATAAGAAATTAAAAAAATCTTTTTTATTTTTACTTTCAAAAAATCACTTTATTATAAGATTCAGGCTTCTAAAATTGGTTAAGGGACAGACATGCCATGTCAATACTGATTAGTTCAGGTAACATTTATGTTTTTAATATCTGTAGGACTAATTAATGAAAAACAAAAAACAAAAGCACCTGCTTCAAGATATTTATATACTCAATTACTAAAAAAAAAAAAAAAAAAAAAAAAGTAAAAAAACTTTTTATTTTTCCAAATCAACCAAATGCTATTTTTAGTTGAAAAATTACATTGATGGAATTAACGAGCTATATTGAACTTTAACAATCAACTCTATAATTATCGTTACATAAAATACATGTGTCATGTATCTGTAAATGGTTATATTTGTCTGGCATGTCAAATGTGACAGCATATTCAGCATAATCAAGAACTCTCACTGCATGCTTTTTTCTATAACCCTAAGAAATTATTGATAATGAAAATGTATTTAACTTTTATTTTCTATTGAACTTTTTTGGATTCTGCAGAGCTACAATATTCATAAGTCTAGAAAAGAAAATGCTAATGAGAACAAATGATGACCTTATCTTGTTTATAGTGTAAAGGGAAAATATTTTTAATTTTCTTGTTAAATGACCAGTAAGTTTAATGGTCAGAGTATTTTACTGGTAAAGGGAAGGCCTTCAGATTAAATCCTGATTTGGCTGACCATGATAACCTAAAAGGTACACATTTTACAGATTTGTCCACAAATGGAACCTGTCACAGTTTTAAATCAAGATGGTCATATCTAAACAAAAGAAACAATTGATTGTGGCCGGTTGGACTGAATAGATGGCTGATTTAAGCCTATCCAGTGGAGGGTCCTGCCAGTACATGTATTACGGAGGTCCATGGTTTCTGTACCAGTATGGTATTTGTACCTACTCATGTTACATTTATGCATAATTATAATTCTAATATTTTATAAATGAATATATTTATATAAAAGAATTATGTTAACATGATAAATCACTTTATTGATTTCATCTAAATTTGAAACCTAAGTTCTGGGTTATGGTTGTGAATTTCCTCCTGATAGTATTGGTCACATTTGCTGAAATAATGATTAACCAAAAGGAGTGAAATGTCCAGGAAATATTGATGTAAAACTATGAGGAAGTAATTACTTTTGACCTATGACCTTTTGGTTATTAGTTAGTTCAATCCAATACATCAGTCTTTTAGTGATAGTAAAAGTTTATTTATCTTTGTGGAAATCTTTGTTTTTCAAAGTTCAGAGAAACTTGTGTCCTACCGTAGCTTAGAAAATGTTCCCAAGAAACCAATTTTCAAGCTTTTTGGAGAATTTTATTTCCATGTTGTTAGATCATATTCATTGTAAATTCACACAAATTATGTTAACTTACAGTATATTAAATTGATACTAAT
The DNA here is from genome assembly GCA_029721355.1 of Tegillarca granosa. Taxonomy (NCBI): domain Eukaryota; kingdom Metazoa; phylum Mollusca; class Bivalvia; order Arcoida; family Arcidae; genus Tegillarca; species Tegillarca granosa. The sequence goes on along the minus strand of CM056598.1, from coordinate 42,076,717 downwards.
ATTCATTATTCATGGATTTATGTAGAAATAAAACATACTCAAAAATTTTCCATTTTACAATTTTTCAGATATGGATATCAGGGTCCAGGGTTCAGGTTTTGATCATAGACCACATTAAAAAAGTAATTGGTTTACATGTTATGATGGACTATGTATGTAAATGAAAGCAAGATTCAAAATTTTTCTTGTTGACTTTTTTTAAGAAACAAGCGTGTCTGGACAATGTGTTTGGTTTAATTTGAGTTTCTACTATCACATAAATGGTACTTTTTTACATTTTGTGACTATTCAAGTAACAGAGGTTTTTATCCTTGGTGAATCAATTAAGATTTTCTGATCAGGGGATAACATTGAAAGACTCAAGTGGATGTTTTCTGACAAGGTTGATATTTTAACAAACTTTGTTTTTGTGAGAAAGTATGAGTATTTATAAACAAATAAATATTCTTTTAAATATTACATCATGATGCTAATATAAATCTTTGAATATTCAAAATAATTTGTTTTACTTCTTAAGCAATCTCCTGTTGATCTTCAGACAGACAAAGGCACATATATATGATATTGACTAATATCATTTTGAAGAGGGTCGATACCACAACTTCTTTGTGTATTGTTGTCAGACATGTGCATCTTCTTCTATTGTCATCTAAGATTTTGTTTTGTAATATAGCAGAAAGATTGGTTGCTTGGTGATAGAATCTTTTGTGTGGTTTCTTAAAATTAAGAAATCATTTTCACAGACAGTTTGATATCTTTTGTGCCAGTTTCATAGATTATCATTGAATCCTAGATAATGTTTTATGTCAGTTTGTCAAAATGTGATTTTAATATGTTGTGTTCTACAATTTAAACTGAAAACTTTCAAAAATGTTATTTTTAACCTTAAATCCTATACAAATTTTGTGATGCTTCTTTATTCTTAAATTTTTACCATTCTTGTTACCATGGATGGCAGTTTGATTATTATGGAAGACAACATAATTAGAAAGATATAGACATAGAAGCTTATAGGTTATGACAAATAAAAGCTAGAGGCTATGGAAAATTATAGTTTATATGACAAAAAAAATTAAAGTTATAGGTTATGATGAATATTGTAATTTATATGACATAAAACATAAAAGTTTTAGGTTATGACGAAATTATAGTTCATAGGACAACAATAACAACAACAAAAGAAAAAAAAAGAAAAAAGAAAAAAAAAAAAAAAAAAAAAAAAAGTAGTTATAGGTTATGACTTTTATAGTTCATAAATACACAAAGGATAAAAGTTATAGGTTATATAATAAAAGTTAAAGGTTATAACAAATAAAAGTTATAGGTTATAACATAAAAGTTATAGGTTATAACAAATAAAAGATATAGGTTATAACATAAAAGATATAGGTTATAACATAAAAGTTATAGGTTATAACAAATAAAAGTTATAGGTTATAACAAATAAAAGTTATAGGTTATAACAAATAAAAGTTATAGGTTATAACATAAAAGTTATAGGTTATAACAAATAAAAGTTATAGGTTATAACAAATAAAAGTTATAGGTTATAACATAAAAGTTATAGGTTATAACAAAATAACAAATAAAAGTTATAGGTTATAACATAAAAGTTATAGGTTATAACAAATAAAAGTTATAGGTTATAACATAAAAGTTATAGGTTATAACAAATAAAAGTTATAGGTTATAACAAATAAAAGTTATAGGTTATAACATAAAAGTTATAGGTTATAACATAAAAGTTATAGGTTACAACAAATAAAAGTTATAGGTTATAACAAATAAAAGTTATAGGTTATAACATTAAAGTTATAGGTTATAACAAATAAAAGTTATAGGTTATAACATAAAAGATATAGGTTATAACAAATAAAAGTTATAGGTTACAACAAATAAAAGTTATAGGTTATAACAAATAAAAGTTATAGGTTATAACATTAAAGTTATAGGTTATAACAAATAAAAGTTATAGGTTATAACATAAAAGATATAGGTTATAACAAATAAAAGTTATAGGTTATAACAAATAAAGTTATAGGTTATAACATAAAAGTTATAGGTTATAACATAAAAGTTATAGGTTATAACAAATAAAAGTTATAGGTTATAACATAAAAGTTATAGGTTATAACATAAAAGATATAGGTTATAACAAATAAAAGTTATAGGTTATAACATAAAAGATATAGGTTATAACAAATAAAAGTTATAGGTTATAACATAAAATTTATAGGTTATAACAAATAAAAGTTATATAAAATAAAGGTTATAGGTTTATGGCAAATAAAAGTTATAGGTTATAATGAATTATAAATAAAGGTTATGGCAAATGAAAGTTTCAAGTTTATTACATATATAGAGGATCTTGCATGAGTGTTTATGTAATATTGAATTTTATTAAACGAGTTGAATAATGTTTTATGGAACGAGCCTTGGCGAGTTGCATAAAACATTATTCAACGAGTTGAATAAATTCAATATTACATAAACACGAACGCAAGATTCTATTTATTATATAATCCCATAAAAAACGGCTTTTTCACAGATTTAAAACGTGTCTTCTCATAATAAGAAAACAGCTGATTGACCGAAACACAACAAGTTTACGTTACCGTGTACATGCGCCAAAAGTAATCCTGCTGAAATATTAAAAGTAAACAATAGTCTGTCCACAGGGTACAAAAACAAAACAGACATTTTCAATTTAGATACAATATATTTCCTTTTTAGAAAAAAAGTACAAAAGTATCAGCTTAAATTATGAATCAAAAAACAGTGTGTCACTGTGATTTGGGTCAATTGTGTGATGTCATAGCGTGCGCACTCTGGAATGTCAACAACCTGGACAAAGATTTACAGACACGTGTTACTCGGAATCCCTATCCATGATTATTCTGGCCCGTTTTTTAGGAACTGGTGATTTGTTTTGATAAATATGTATTTGAATGTTTCCGGTGACTGTTCCTGCAAAAATGCTTTGGAATCCACCGTGTAAGTACCCGTGCGTAGTGCGTAAGGATATAACCTAATTCACATGCTTTTATGACGTCACACTCATTCAATACGATTTTTATTGTATGACCGTATTACATGGATTATTGAGTAGATTATATAATAAAATGTATTAGATTATTGAATTAAAGTTTCAGGTTATTACAAATGAAAGCTTAGGTAATGTAAAATAATCCAATTTGCATAAAAGATGAAGGTTCTGTCTGCAAACACATTTAAATTACATGAACTCATGGTAATTTCACATGAAATGAGATTATACTGATATACACATGAACATAATTTGTCTATGTACCGTTAGAAAAAAAGTTAATATTATTTTTATCTGTGAAAATGAATCTACAATCACAACTAGTAGAAAATTTCATCAAAAGGTGTCTTAAAATAATTGGTTTCAAAATGTAGTCCCTGAACATGTGCATGAAACAAGTAAGTTAAATCTAATGCAATTTTCAAATCTCAGCACTAAAGCACCATTAAAAAGTTTGAATGACATTGTAATTTATTGTGTTGTTCGCCTAACAATGAGGAGACAATCAGCTTCAATTTTCTCTCATGTTGCTGTGCCAGAATGTTATATCAGTAAGCTATACTGAACCCTTTATGCTGTATACCTAAGTTATCAGTTAAAACGGGATTTATTTTTTTAAGTCTTTCTTTTATTGATTCACAATAATAAGATAAGTTAAGAGATGCTAACATCCCATCAAGAGTTGAACCTGTGGTGTTTTAAGTCAATGTTTGCAGTATTAATTTTTAATGTTAAAAAGATTTGTGGTAAATTTTGGAATAATATAATGTGAGAGGTTTTTTAAGAAATACAATTTTTTTTGTTTATTTACTCCATCTACAGAGGAATGATAGAAAGTTGCATTTGACTTACATTCATTCACATCACAAAAGTGAACTCTTACCAGTCAAGCAGACCTCATTAGAATGAACTAAGAATAGGAAGCATGATACTACTCTCTGATTATAAACTGAAATTCATGGAATTAAGGAGCTTTCTGAAGCACTTGTTTTTGGATTACAGTGCCTCTATCGAATCTCACTTGGTACAGATCTTAATGTGGGAAAAAGTTTGTCAGCTTGTATGCCAAAGGTTTGAATTTTTCCAGGCGTTGGTTTCATTCACCATCCCAGAGTTGACCGCTTCAATATAAGTGAAGAAATCCTGATTGAGATGTAAAACTTCATCACTTCACTCTATTCAAGGAATTAAAGCACTGGATACAATTTCTCCTGTGGATTGACTGTTTCCACCTTTTGCCCTTCCTTGTCTTGTTTGCTTCTTTAATCATTTAATTATGTTACTTGTTCTTAGTTACATTGGTCATTGCCCATTTTGTTTTTCAATTGCAAGTTTCTTTTTTCTTAAAAGTTTAAAGTAAATTGAAATCTATAATGACTGACCATTGTTCTGGTCAATCAGATATTACAAATTGTTGTAATTTTGAATTTTCATCCAAATATCAACAACACATTAGCTATCCTGGATATTTTGATATTAAACATTTGAACCAAATGTTTTATAAACAAACATTAAAATTCGGGATGTCGTTTTTTAATCACATAATTGAATGGCTCTAGACAATGAAATGTTTTTTTTTTCAGAACCTTTTGATTTCAATAATGTAATTTTTAGGAAGGAAATGAACTGTATTTTAATTTGTACATCATAAATTTTTCTATGGAATCCTTTAATTGAAATTTTAGACATAAGTCAACATCACAATGCTAGCTATTAAGATTATTAATCTAGGCTAATAATTAGACTTCTGAGCTACAAGTACTTTTATTTATAAGCCATCAGCTTCTTTGACCGGAGACATATTTTTTGTGGTCAACTCAAGCATGCTTAATTGACAATTATGGTATACATCAATCTTATTAAAGTCTGTTTTCTGTGTCAATTTCTAGGTTACTGTGTCTTCACTTCATTTACTACTTCATGTGTGTTGTTGACTTTTTTCTGTATACTCTCTCTCTCTCTCTCTCTCTCTCTCTCTCTCTCTCTCTCTCTCTCTCTCTCTCTCTCTCTCTCGCTCTCTCTCTCTCTCTCTCTCTCATATATTGATGTAAGATGTAATGTTATTTTGACTTTGACTCTCTCTCTCTCTCTCTCTCTCTCTCTCTCTCTCTCTCTCTCTGGTTGTTGTAATTGTGGTGTCATCTTGACATTCATTTCAATCAATTATCAGAGGGCACTGACTCTGTACAGAGTAGAATAATGTATAATTTCTTACTATATTAACTGTCACATTAACAGAATGAAACTATTATTACTGTCTCAAAGTAAAAAGTCATCAAGTGTCAAGCTTTTAGGGTAATTGTTATCTTGAAGTTTTAACAAAATGTTTAATGAACAACCACTTAAATTTGAGACGATATTTTGAAAGGTTTTTTTTAAAAAGAAAATTCCTAATTAATGAATAAATTCTGGTCCAATGATCATATTCATAATTGTATGGGTGACAATAACGAACAAATGAGTAAGTACATTGCAACAGCCAGAACCATAAAGAAGACGTAAATTTACAAAAAAATAAACATATAGCATTATTATGTCTGCATATCAGCAGACATCTTGTTGTTACTCAAGACAGATTTTTTCAAGACATCTCTTCCTACTTAATATCTTATCTGATCAGTTTGAAATTTTGTCAACTTGTAGGGATTGACAATGGCGAGGTTGCTTCCAAGAAATCTGGTTAAAACCACAGAGAGGTCTTTCTTTCTTTCTTGGAATTTCCTCTGTTATTTGGAGAACCTCTTTAGAGAGCTGATACTTAGACATATACTTGCGAGCAAGTATACATTCTAGTTTTAACGTTGGAATCCAAATTTAAATTTGAAGAAACATGTGCATAAGTATGTGTGATGTTCATCAGATTATTTCTCATTGCCCAGATTGACAGTTGGATTTAATTTTTTATAATGATATTTCTAAAAAAAAAAAAAAAGAATTAAATCATTTTGTCAATGTGACAACTAAAATAATTATTTTTCAACTGCAAAAATAAAAAATTAATGTATAATGAAACATATACTGCAAATAATAAAAAGGACCATTACCATGACTGCAAAATTATTGATAACATCACCATGACTACAAAATTATTGATAACATTACCATGACTGCAAAATTATTGATAACATAACCTTGACTACAAAATTATTGATAACTTTACCATGACTACAAAATTATTGATAACATTACCATGACTACAAAATTATTGATAACATTACCATGACTGCAATATTATTAATACATTACCATGACTGCAATATCATTGATAACATTACCATGACTACAAAATTATTGATAACATTACCATGACTACAATATTATTGATAACATTACCATGACTACAATATTATTGATGTCATCTTAATTAATTGATGCCATTTGACACATGAGTAGACATGGGAATTTATTAGAATTTTTCAAAGTTTTTAGCAAATAAATAACACCAATTATTTCAGGTTTGAACACCAATTACTTCCAGTTTGTCATGAAAAACAGATAGTTAGAAATATTGAACTTAATAATATTGATTTGTTGGAATAATATATATATATATATATATATATATATATATATATATATATATATATATAAAGGTACATAGAAAAATGTCATTAAGTATATCATTAAAATAGTGTTTTCCAGTTAAATCCGAATATGAAGATAATATAAAACCTAAAATTTCATCCTTGTGGTTGTTTTTAGTTTTTTCATCCCTTAATTAAACAGAATCTGTCAATTATATACTTATACAATGTATTATATACCCGGTAAATCAAAATTGATCTAACCACTAGATGTGAACTATATGATCAATTTCAGGCACAGATTACTTGGTAAATATATTTATCTTCCATGTTCTGATATGGTGAGCATTCTTTAATAAAGTAATATTTATTTTCAAACTTAACCACATCTGCAAAATATTAATGAAAATAATTTAGGGCATGGTAAAAAATGATGATGGATGGGAAAAAATCTAAATACTGTCAATTCAGAATGTGTCTTGTTTGTTTTATTTTTATGTAAATTCCCAAAACTATCAAAATGAGAAAATAAAAGTTTTGGGATTTTGCTATTTTGATATATGTATTATATATATATATACTGATGATGAGGAAAAAATGTACACAAATGATTTAAAATGAGGAAAGTCATGAAAATTACCACATACAAAATTTTGCGAGTAACTTTGACATGTCAGAGGTTAGATAAACTTTATTTTCTTACTAATTATTTTATAATAACCAGTTGGTAAAGACTGACTACTTTTATAGATTTTTTATACGCCCGTCAAAGACGGGGCGTATTATGGGATCACCCTTGGCGGGCGGGCGGGCGTCCGGCCGGGCGTCCGGGCGGGTGTCCGGGCGGGTGTCCGGGCGGGCGGATGGGCGGGCGTACTGGCGGCGGGTTTGTCCGGCCCATAACTTTGACATCTATGGTCAGAATGACTTGAAACTTGGTATGCTTACATACCACGATAATGCGAAGTGCAGTGCACAGGAACCGTAACTCTAGCTTCCTTAATTTTTGAGTTATTCCCCTTTGAATGCTGTTATCATGTTTGGCCGGATCATAACTTTGACATCTATGGTCAGAATGACTTGAAACTTGGTATGCTTACATACCACGATAATGCGAAGTGCAGTGCACAGGAACCATAACTCTAGCTTCCTTAATTTTTGAGTTATTCCCCTTTGAATGCTGTTATCATGTTTGGCGGGATCATAACTTTGACATCTATGGTCAGAATGACTTGAAACTTGGTATGCTTACTTACCATGATGATGCCAAGTGCAGTGCACAGGAACCGTAACTCTAGCTTCCTTAATTTTCGAGTTATTCCCCTTTGAATGCTGTTATCATGTTTGGCCGGATCATAACTTTGACATCTATGGTCAGAATGACTTGAAACTTGGCATGCTTACTTACCACGATGATGCCAAGTGCAGTGCACAGGAACCGTAACTCTAGCTTCCTTAATTTTTGAGTTATTCCCCTTTGTGTGCTGCCAGAGTGTTTGTCTGCATTATAACTTTGACACCATGATTGGAATGTTTTGAAACTTGGTATGTTTACTTATCACAATGATGAGAAGTGCAGTGCACAAGAACAGTAACTCAAGCTTCCTTAACTTTTGAGTTATCTCCCTTTGAATACTACCCGCATGTTTGTCCGGATCATAACTTTGACACCTATGGTTTGAATGATTTGAAACTTGAAATTTTCTTAACACGGTGATACAAAGTACATTGCACAAGAACTGTAACTCCAGTTTCCATAATTTTTAGTTATTCTCTTTGATCTCAATGTAGAGAATTGCAGTTCTTAAGAAACATAATTGTTTTTATCATAATTTTTGGTACTTATATAATTATGTCCAGGGCATATTTCAGTAATTATCAGAAATACAACTGAGCTTATAATGATATCACCTTTAGCAGGCATATAGTTAGCATGTTTGTCCTGATTACAATGTGGACATAGGCTTATAAGTAATATGTAAACAACAATTGTTATTGTCTCAATAATTACTATTGTTTTTTATTGTACTTGTTGACTTGTGCACTGCATTTTGTATCATTGTGATGAATTATTGAATTGACTTATTGATTATGAACAGCTCATACGAACTGTATAAGTCCCTTTATAGTTCATAATAAACAAAATATCAACATAAATGACTTGCAGATTTGACGGGCGTATCATGCTCTGCCATGCGGAGCTCTTGTTTATTACAGTAGATTCCGCTTAATTGCATAGTCCGTTTGTCAGAAAATTTTATGCAATTAAGCGGAATATGCAAATAACCGAAAATGCCCCTTGGGCACGATTGATGGATACATCGGGTGGGGCCATTTTAGTACTTGTGTAGGCATCATAGTACACTGTAGAAAAAACAGAAAATTAGTTATTACTTTGAAATTAAAAAATGAAATAAAAAATTCAGAATAAAAAAATTTTTTAAACATATTTTATTTAATTTGTATAATGTAAAATTCTAGCTGATCGATTGACGGATAAACCCGGTGAGGCCGTTTTTTTTTTTAGTAGACATCAAAGTCGGTGTACTGTTGAAACAGCAGAAAATTTGTAATTCCTTTGACATAAAAAATAATTAAAGATAATTGAAAAAAATATTGAATTAATTAAAATCTCAAGAATTGTAGTATATTTTCTTTACTAAATAAAGATTTAAAATTCTAGCTGATCGTTTTAAACCTTGTATTTACATAGGATTCCAAAATGTGGTATAGGTGGACTTTTCTTTCAGACCATCGATTTGTGTTTAATCCTAGAAAATGTATGTAACTGGATCATCTGTCAGTATTTAATTCATTGTTGCTTAACACTCGTGATATTCATATTTCTTGTTTATTTACTTCTTTTTAAAATTCCACGTGTTCGCACATGGTACTGAGTTATATTGTTTGAGTTATCTTCCTTTCACGGTACGATAATCTAATTTTAAATGTGACAAAGAAAAAATCCAGTTGCTTGATTTCAACTAGTTTATCTTAAAGAGGAAATAATAAATAAAGAATAAAGCGTTTGATTGAGGTATGATTTATTGAGTTTATGCTAAAAGAACTGTAAATACGCGTTATCAAGCTTGCTCTAGGATAACAGTCAACGTACATACACATTCCTTAACCATGTTAACAAAAACATTAATAAAAAAAAAATGTTTTTGGTTTTATTTAATCTTGGTTTAAAAAACCCAGCACCAAAGTTCCAGTAAAACCATGTCTGTGTTTAGAAAATGTAATGGAAATAAATTTCAGTTAAAAAAAAATGTTATAAAACGTGTGACCTGGATACAAATTTTTCACCTGTTATAGCCTTTTTTAATTGGTTTAACATAATTAATTACGTTTCCTGACAAATGCATATTGACAGACCAATTGGATGACTACTCTACAAAGTGAACACTAATTAACTGGCTTCATATCTTACCTGGTGTTAGCTGTATGTAATGTAAACACCTCTCGAGGTTACCTTGCATTGTCAGCAAATATATTTTGTAATCATGAAACTTCAGACCAAGATCGCATAATTTTCAGAATTTTTTTTGCAATTAAGCGGAATTTAGACTTTTGTTTATGCAAATAAATGGAATTTTTTACATTGTTTAAATAGGAAATGGTTTGGTGCAGAGAAAAATTATGCAATTAACCGGAATATGCAATTAACAGGTATGCAATTAAGTGAAATCTACTGTATTATCATTATTATTTTCTTATTATTATTATTATCATTTTTTTCTTGCTATTGGCATATTTGATATTTGCCTCAATGTAAATTTGTCCCTCCTTTAGTAACTATCAATTTATCATTGTCATGGTGACAGGGCTTTTTGCAGTTTACCGTGTAGAATAAGTACATTTTGAAGTTTACCTAATAATAAGATGTAAGATTTAGGGATTTCTGGGTAGACATTTTCTGGTTCTCACAGCATAATTGAATGTTATTGATTGGCTAGTACTATGAGTGTATGTAAATTTTTATTTATGTACAGAATAAAGACAAATAAGATCCAGACCTCTGATATCAATAGATGTTAATGACCTTGGGAAGAATCTGTTCTTTGTAACGGAAAACGACTTGGCTTCAATCAAGATAGATGGGTCCTTAGACAAATTAAGATCTTGTGATGGTAAAGCTATTAGCATGTTAAGTAGTTTGTCAATGATCACTTGATTCCAGCTGATCAGAATTATTTTAAAAACACCAGTTACCAGTTGGCCATTTCAATCTAAATCATTTTTGTCTGTGACAACAGTAACACCAGATGGTAAACAAAAGAACAACAATAATGCCCATTAACAGATTTAAAAACATAGTATCTTTCTTGGAATTTGTTTTTAATTATTATAAACAAATAGGTACTATTTAAATAAGATTAATGAAATTAAAATACAGTTACTGTCACCAAGAATTCCCAAATCCTACACATTCCAATTTCTATGCATAGATGGACTGGTTGTTTTTCTAATTGAGCTAACATTGCAATTACAAAATGTGTTTTAATAACCCATAAGATGAATCATTACTATACACACAAAACTAAAATCAAATTTCAGGTAGTGATCTCATTTGCCTAATTATGTCTGCATATCAGCAGACATCTTGTTGTTACTCAAGACAGATTTTTAGCTCACCTGAGCACAAAGTGCTCAAGTGGGCTATTGTGGTGGGTCATTGTCCGGTGTGCGTCGTGCGTCGTGCGTAAACTTTTGATTGTTAACACTCCTGAGGCCACAATTCAAGTGCAATCTTAATCACACTTTCTCAGAATGATCCTCTTGACAAAAGCTAGCTCAAGTTCGTATATGGGCCATGTTGGGTCAATAAGTAGGTCACTAGGTCAAATTGTAGAAAAACCTTGTTAACACTCCTGAGGCCCCAATTTTAGTCCAATCTTCATCAAACTTAGTCAGAATGATGCTCTTGACAAAAACTAGTTCAAGTTCGTATATGGGCCATGTTGGGTTAATAAGTAGGTCACTAGGTCAAATTGTAGAAAAACCTTGTTAACACTCCTGAGGACCCAATTTTAGTTCAATCTTCATCAAACTTAGTCAGAATGATGCTCTTGACAAAAGCTAGCTCAAGATCATATATGGGCCATGTTGGGTCAATAAGTAGGTCACTAGGTCAAATTGTAGAAAAATTTTGTTAACACTCCTGAGAACCCAATTTTTGTCCAATCTTCATCAAACTTAGTCAGAATGATCATCTTGACAAAAGCTAGTTCAAGTTCGTATATGGGCCATGTTGGGTCAATAAGTAGGTCACTAGGTCAAATTGTAGAAAAACCTTGTTAACACTTCTGAGAACCCAATTTTTGTCCAATCTTCATCAAACTTAGTCAGAATGATGCTCTTGACAAAAGCTAGCTCAAGTTCGTATATTGGCCATGTTGGGTCAATAAGTAGGTCACTAGGTCAAATTGTAGAAAAACTTTGTTAACACTCCTGAGAACCCAATTTTAGTCCAATCTTCATCATACTTAGTCAGAATGATGCTCTTGAAAAAAGCTAGTTCAAGTTCATATATGGGCCATGTTGGTTCAATAAGTAGGTCACTAGGTCAAATTGTAGAAAAACCTTGTTAACACTCCTGAGGACCCAATTTTTGTCCAATCTTCATCAAACTTAGTCAGAATGATGCTCTTGACAAAAGCTAGCTCAAGTTCGTATATGGGCCATGTTGGGTCAATATCTAGGTCACTAGGTCAAATTGTAGAAAAACCTTGTTAACACTCCTGAGAACCCAATTTTAGTTCAATCTTCATCAAACTTAGTCAGAATGATCTTCTTGACAAAAGCTAGCTCAAGTTCGTATATGGGCCATGTTGGGTCAATAAGTAGGTCACTAGGTCAAATAGTAGAGAAACCTTGTTAACACTCCTGAGGCCCCAATTTTAGTCCAATCTTCATCAAACTTAGTAAGAATGATTTCTTGACAAAAGCTAGCTCAAGATCGTATATGGGCCATGTTGGGTCAATAAGTAGGTCACTATGTCAAATTGTAGAAAAACCTTGTTAACACTCCTGAGGCCTCAATTTTAGTCCAATCTTCATCAAACTTAGTCAGAATGATGTTCTTGACAAAAGCTAGCTCAAGTTTGTATAAGGGGCATGTGGGGTCAATAAGTAGGTCACTAGGTCAAATTATAGAAAAACCTTGCTAACACTCCTGGGGCTCCAATTTTAGTCCAATCTTCATCAAACTTAGTCAGAATGATGCTCTTAACAAAAGCGAGTTTGTATATGGGCTATGTTCGGTCAATAAGTAGGTCACTTGGTCAAATTATATAAAAAACCTTGTTAACACATATGAGGGGATCCATTTTGGACCAATCTTATCAAACTGTCTCAGAATGATGCTCTTGACAAAAGCTAGCTCAAGTTTATATATGGGTCATTTTGTGTCAATAAGTAGGTCACTAGCTCGAAATATAGGAAAAAATCTCTTTTAAGAATAGAAGCTCCAGTTTGCCAAAATTAAGCTGAGTGTACATCATTTTCAGGTGAGCGTCCAGGGCCTTCATGGCACTCTTGTTTCAGAGGTATCTCCTCCTTCGTTTCGTATCTGATCAGGTTGAAATTTTGTCAACTGGTAGGGATTGACCATGGGGAGGTGGCTTCCTCGCCGTTTTTCGGAATTCGGAAGGACTTCGGAGAAATCCGGTTAAAATGACAGAATTCCATAGAGTTCTTTCTAGAGAATTTTAGAATTTTTAGAATGTCCTCCGCTATTTGGAGCACCACTTTAGATAGCTGATACGCAGACATATACTTGCTCGCAAGTATAAATTCTAGTTTTATTTTACCAATGAAAGGTAGTACATGTATCCCCAGAGGAAACATTACTAAAACTTTCTAGTTGGACCCCTCAAAAATTCCCAGAAACAGTAAAGAGATGTACCAAATAAAATAAATGTATTTGTTAAGAAACAGTTTACACTGATCAAATAAAGTTGGTTAGACCTGCCAAAATTTAGAGATTGTTGTCACAGAATGTTTTTGAATTAAGAACCTCATTAATGACAATAAAAAATAAATAAATAAATAAATAAATTTAAAAATTAATAATTAATAATTATTGTTTAGCATTTCTTGTTGAATGAATCCCTACTATTTAAATTCTGCTGCCATTTTCAAATATTTATGTCTGAACCATTTTTAAACAATCCCATATAAGTATAAGTGACATACAGTTGACCATGATAATCAGTACAGATAATTTGGTGAGGATATATTGTTCTCTGTCATTTCATAATTACGCTTAGATTTTATCAAGATGTGTTGACCACTTAATTTACATTTTTATAAGGCTTGCTATCATTCAGCTGATTAATGTATTGAAAAATTGCTAAGAATAAAGACAGGAATGCCATTAAAAACAGGGAACATGATGGCCTGTGGTCTAAATTTGTCAAATTGCTACTTTAATTGTCTAAGTTTGAATCCAATTCTGGCCAGTCTTAATGTTGTTTTTTTTTAGGTAACTCAGGTTTTCTCTGCATTCTCTAAACTGTTGGCCCACTTAGTATTGGTGAAAATACATGTATCTTGTTTGTAAAACACCAATCTATGACTCAGATTGTTAAATACAGGGTCCTTGATGGTCAGTGGTCAAAACTCCAAACTAATGGGTCTCAGTGCCTCTTACCAGCTTTGTCTGAATCTATCTTGGTAAAATTCCTAATGTAAGAAAGTTGGTTCTCAGGGTACTCAGGTTTACTTGGCCATTCCTAAACTGGCCACCATAATATACTGGTAAATCAAGTAACCTTGACTTACCATAAAATACCAATCTACTTCTAACCTCATTAAATACAAATTTGTACCATTTACATAAAATTGTCTTATCTTTATAAAGGTATGGTAATAATGACTATTTGCTTGTTCAGGATTTCCAAGCTTATTTACGTGTTTCTTCTGAGTGATAAATTATACTCTCTGCTAAATGGAGATCTCCTGTTATATGATATATCTAAAATTGGTTTGTTTGTTATCTGATGTTCAAGAATATCTGTTTATTTAACATTCTGATCACACCCTAATTGAACAATTGTCATTATCTTTAATGACATACAGTTAAATTAAACCCTAACATAGCTCACTTGCTGACTCCATAAATGTTTCTTTGAAGATCTCCTAAACATAGATTTCATTATGATATTGGGCTTTGGTTCAACACTGTTATCAAAATACTGGTTAATGTACCTTCTTTCTTTATTTATTTGTTTATTATAAACATATTTTGTTATTCAGAGTAATTTCTGACAGATATTTTAATCAAACATCCCTTGTTTTTCATATGGCCAGGTTGACATTTTGACAACTGGTAGGAATTAAGGGTCTGGGCAAGTTACTATCTATTTTCCCTGAAATTCTGAAACACTTTGTAGAAACCAGGTTAAAATAACAAGCCAGGAATTCTGTTGTCATACTATAATGATGGTTACACCCTTAGGGTTATCGTTAAATTAATCTTATTATGGTCCTTTTCTTCTCTTAGTAATTTAAGAGTGATTGATAACTACCTAAATGATAGGCAGTCATATACTTGCTTACAAGTATACATTCTAGATTATAAATTGTTTCTTGTAAACATAAAAAATACATTTACTCTGTTTTTGTAAGGAATTTACATCTATTGCATCACTGTTATAGCTTCAAAGCATGTAAGTATTTGCATTGCATAGTGCTGTTAGATAACCCCTAGCATTAACAAAATGAAGCAGGGTTGTAAGAGGAAAATGAAAAAAAAATTATTAACCCTTTATGTTTTCTTTGGCATGATAATAGTGTGATAAGGAAATTACCAGGTCAATATAGTTGATTCTTTGACGAAATCAAATTTGTTGTTGAAGGTCCCTAGGTGGAATAGATTAAGTTTATGATTATCACCCTGATCCTAAATCCAAGAGGGCAGCATTACTATAAATAAAAAACAAAAAATGGCCATTACATAAGTTTATTTCCTTAGCTTAAAGCCAGTTTGGATGTGTCCACATTTTAGCAGGAATTTCAAGCATTTCCAAAACAATTATTTGTACCTTTTTTGGCCTCTTGTTACTTTATAAGGTAACAAAATACAGCTATTTTTCATTTTTTAAAAAGATTTCTTTAGTTGTAAGACTTTTGAAAAATTAAGTTATGTCTATACGGATCTAAACAAAATTGTGTTGTGTACAGTTTTGTCTTTCATCTTGCTTTGCAGGACATGTACCGTGGACAAAACAATCATATTTATTTCTGCATAGACAGAAAATCATTTACATTCAATGTTGTGGTTTTTTTTTCTCTAGAAGCTTGACTATGAGCAGAAATAAAATTTCAGACATACTTTATTGTGGAGACAACTGAATTACTCAAATTGTCAAAAAACCATAGATCATTCTTTTCTTTTTCTGTATACCATCAGCAGAATTTTGAATCAGTCATTTTGATGCTTGACGGAAGTTCAGCCATAATGCCGCAATATTCCTCTATAAATAATTGATGGAATAGAGTAAGAGACTAAACAGAATCGGAAACAGTTAGTTGTAAATTATGTCTATATTCCATGTTTATCGTGGACATTAGGACAAATTTTGATTGGCATTATCGATCTGGAATAGCCTATGTTAAGTCAGACATTTTATTTCTTGTTTTTGCAATGTCATCATTTAAATGATTTTGTCATTAACCACTTTTGATTTATATTGAGGACTATTTATTGAACAATTGTTTCATGTTTATCGAAAATTAACTTGACCTTTGACTCTTTTTTGCGACTTGTAATCTTGTCCTATCTTCTAGATAATATTCTGCGTCGATCAATATAGATTTTCAGGAGAGCTTTCATATTTGTCTTTTAAGCTTGGATCATAAACTTCTTTTAGGTTTTTTTAAAATTAAAAACATCAAAAGAAAATAGAAGAGAAATAATTTTTTTTCTGCCAGGATTTATTTTGGTAATACTGGTGTACAGTATTACAATAAAACTTTGTTTTAATCTTGGACTGATTACTTCAGCCATTTTAGGGTTTTTATTGAAGAAGACAACAAAAGATGATATAAAACATACATTTTATATTGTTTTTGTCTGCTAAAGTTGATACTTATGTTATTTATGTGTATTTATCAGTTCATGAATAACTCATGTTTTTCCCTATTTGGAATTTTTCTATATGTTATTTTCATAAAGTTATTTCAAACAAAAAGACATAAAAACACCTGACCATCTTGAAAATTTTCTCATTGGTTAGTTTTCACAAGGAATAATAATTTCAGTGTTTCACAAACATTTTTGCGTCATATTTGATAAAAGACCATGCAAATGTAGAAGAATTATATATTGAAATTTAATACATGTATTTAGTAACATTTATTTTTTCTTATTGAGATTCTTGTGAATTTATGTGGAAGTGAAAATAACAAGAAAATTTCTGACTTCCACTACATGATGTCATGATGTACTATATAGAAAATAAAACTGCAAAACTTACTTACTCTACAAGTTTTTAAGCTATGCAATTTAAATTTTTAAAAATATATACTACTACTGCCACGACTACTAGTGATTTTCTGTTTTAAGCTAAATCAGCAATTTTGCAGCTATTCACAGCTAGCTATTTCTACTATTACTACTACTACTACTACTACTATTAATAATAATAATAATAACATGTTAATTTGTTAATCACTTTGTTAGCTATTAACAGTTAAGGTAGGATTTTTATTTTGAATTTATTTATTTTTTGACTTGAAGTTAAAGAAATTAGGTTACCATGGCAAAAACTAATAGATAGATAGATAGATAGATAGATAGATAGATAGATAGATAGAAAAAAGGCAGGAAATTCTGTATTCAGAATAAATTAATATTGAAACTCGACATATTGAAATAACTCTGTACACTTTTAGTACTACCAATCATTGTATTGGATTGGTTTTTTTTGCAAATAGAAGAACTTGGAAATTTTAATCTTGTTAATGAAATAATCAATGTACTGAATTTCTATTTTAAATTATGGTATACCTATCTTAAACTCTAATAGAAGAACTAGGCCAGGTTAATGATGAACTTCCTCAGATGTTGTTATTACGCTGAACTTGGATTATTAATCTGGTTGACTTTGAATCCAATTAAGCTGAAAACTACCCTGTTATTATTAGAGCTTGATTATTTAGTTTTTAGGTCATGTTTTTAAATTTTCTTTTCACATGTTATGTTGTGTGTATAACTTCACCTGGCTTTCATATATGTCTGTCTTTCACCGTCATGTATCGTAAAACCTTATTCATTAAATACAAGACAGAGGGACTGAGTGGTCTTAATTGTGCGCTTACAGATCAAAGACCCTTTCACCACCTGGGTTTGAATCCTGCTTGAGTAGATCCAAGTGTGAGAAAGTTTGTCAGTTCACTTACTGAAGATCTGTGATTTTTTCCAGGTACTCCAGTTTCCTCCACCATCCCTGAATTGATGGCCTTGATATAAGTAAGAATTTTGACCAGGTTATAAAATACACATGATCCAACCCAATCTCATCTTTCAAGGGTTACTTGACCATGAATATAATGTTTGGCTAGTTTGGCTGGGATTGCAATAAAGTGATTACATAAGAAAAAGGTACTAATATTACCTATTATATCTTGTCTGATTTTTCAATTTTTGTCTAAAAAAAAGGCTTTTAATATCATAGAAAATCAGATAATGTCACTAAGACACCTTTTTTTCAGGAATACTGTATTACTTTTTGATATCTTATGATAAATCTATATAATGTTGTTTAATACATCTTCTTTATTTTTTCTGTCTGAAAATATCATTTGAGCTAACAAAGCTAATATACAATAGAAACTGCACATTAACAATATTAGCTGTTTATCTAGATCCCGAAGCTGATAAGTCAGACTGTAACCATCTGAGGCAATTAAAAGAGCCAAAATATTTTTAAAAAAATATTAGCTGTTTATCAATATCCAGAAACTGATAAGTCAGTCTTTAACCATAGGAAGGCAATTAAATGAGCCAAAATATTAAAAAGTATTAGCTGTTTATGTAGAAACATAAGGAGATAGATCAGTTCTGAGCTATTGTGAGATAGTGAAAAATTACCAAAATATTTAAAAATATTAGCTGCTTATCTAGATTCATAAGGTGATTAGTCAGTCTCAAGCTAATGAGAGAATGAGAAAAAATGATAAAAACATTATCTGTTATTTATATTCAGAAGATGACCAGACAGACTTTTAACTATCATGAGACAGTGCCATAACCCAAATTATATATATATATATATATATATATATATATATATAAAGAAAAGAAAACATTAACTGTTTATTTATATTCAGAAGGTGATAAAACAGTCTAACTCAATCTTGAGGCAGTAAAAAAAATAATAATTCACTGTTTATAAAGATTTGGAAGGTGATCAGACAAGCTATTCTGAAAAGGGAAGGACAATTTAATTTTTTACTTGTCAGATATGTCAAAGTAATATATATTTAACAATTGAACTGTTTCACGATGATGTTCAATGTCAATATGAATGCAAAAACTTCGCAAGCAAACTGATTAACACGCGGTAAGCACTGCTGAAGGTTTCTCTCTTTTTATTAGGGGAAGTAGAAATCGGTGTTATTAAAAGGCCTTATTCATTGTGTTTTTAGTAAAGATATTCTCTAATTTTATTGCTATGTTATTTATTTATTTATTTTCATGCTATCTTTCAAATGTTTGCCCTATCATTGTTTGATGGTAAATAAATTTGAATCCTATAGCTTTTGAAATTGTTTTCTGCTGTAAGTTTTAAATTAATTTCTGATTGGTTAAAGGAGATGATTTTTCTAACCATTTTCTGATAGGAAAATGAAGATGATATTTCTAATCAAATTTCTGATTCGATAATGAAGATGATTTTGTCATTTCTGATTGGATAATAAAGCTTCTGTTTCTTGTCAATTTCTGATTGGATAATGAAGATACTGTTTCTCATCAATTCTGATTGGATAATGAAGGTGTTGTTTCTCATCAATTTCTGAATATATATTGAAGGTAATGTTCTCATTAATTTCTGATTGTTAAATGAGTTTTAATTAGACAGTGGATTCCACTTTCAGCCATTATAAATCACACTGTCAGTTAATTTATTATCTATTGTACAATATGGGAGATACAGGGATCTCATTACTACAACTAGGTGAGCGAACCAGTGTCAGTCTTATTAATAACAAGATTCATTCTCAAAAAGGGTGTAATATGATGATCTAGCTGTGCTATAAAATTAAGTTTATTGTAATATCATGGTGAGCATCACAGAAAACATGTTTAGCTTTGATGTTTCTTTTATCATAATACCTGGGTTTTATTGAAATAAATTGTAAATGTCCTGGTGAAGTGGTCATATAAAAGATCCTCTATCTTTGAAACCCAAGGCAGGGTCTCTGTAGATGGTTAGACCAATGATGACTGTTTTTGAGAAAAGGTAAATTAATTATTGTTGGTCTTAACTGGTCAGCTTAGTGCCAGAAAAAAGTGGAATTATTTTTATTGGTAATAAGCTTCATAATGGACTTATGTAACAGAACCCAGTTTCACAATCATTCTTGAATTTGAGTTGAGTGTACCTCCATTGAGTGAATAATTGTGAAACTGGGGCCAGTACTATGAAAATAACTTATAAGTACACACCGGTACATGACAAAGCAGAAATAAATAAATACAAAGTAAACATCATTTTCAAAGATTTTGATGAATTGCATATAATTTAAGAGTAGTTTATGACTCAGCCAATTACATGTTTTTAAAGAAAGAAAAATTAGGAAATGCACAAAACTAACACCAACCATGAACTTGGAAAAGAAATTGTTACAAGTAGTTAGTAAATATTAAGTAAAATTGGGGGAAAAAATTAAAAAAGAGAAACTAACTAGGTTTGCTTCAGAAAATCTATGAAGTACTGACTTTATGTTCTGTAAAGTTCCATATTTCCTGCCTATATACAATCTTCAGGCATTTTATATGGTCATGAGAGGGCAATATCTTGTAATTTAAACACAACTCCTGACAATAAAATTGGAAGATGAAGCTAGAATCGGCTAGTAATCACCTATGATTACTGTCCTTATTTTTCTGTGAACATTAAGCAATGATCTAGTAACACTTGAGGATCTGTTTTGAACCTAATCACCAGTGACAGAATTCCAATTAATTTGTTTCATTGGCTCAGTTTGAAATTGATTTTATGATGCAACCCTCCAAAATAGTTATTGGGAAGGTCAGCTGCAATATCTTTTGTGAAATTGAATCATTCCTTTTTCCCTTGACAGTATCAAGTTCATGTATTAAATTTTCCCATAAAATAGTTATATTGTTTCTTAAATAATGCATTTGATAAAATTCCTTTGTTGAGATTTTGGACCAACTCAGCAGCATTTTAATTGTTATAGTTTATTAATTTTGGGTTTTATTGGAATATTGAAGGATGGTTTTCAATTTCATTCAGTTAATGCTGCAATATATTCTAAAGAATGCACATTTTTTGCATAACATTGGTGTAAAGTGTTAGAATTGGGTTTTGATATTTAAAAAAAATACAATCTAAAAGATTTGAATTGAGTGGAGATTTTATGCCCTAGTAAAGACATTCACTTAAATGAGGCGGTCAGGCTGAACCCTTGCGTGCACAGAGAAAACCACCAACCTTGGCAAGCAAACTAACAAATGTTCTCACACTTGTAGAACATGTAAAAAACAATAGTTTTTGCCCAAGTAGGATTTGAACGTAGTTGATAAGAGGCACTGGGATTCATAAGTGTGCATTTAGACCACTTGGTCGCTGAGGACTCTTTACTTGATGGCCTTAAAGCTTTTATTTACTTATATATATATTTATTGATTGACAACAATATGTTCTTTAGACATATTGTCAATGTTTATACATTTTTTGTTATTTAGACTGATGGCATAGACGTATTACTGAGGCTTGCTCTCTGATGACCATTGTAGCCACAATAACAACTTCTATCTTGAACAATGCAATACGATTCCGCATGCATGAACACTTTTCTGTGTAATGTAACATTTCTCAAATGTATTATTGGAAGATTTATTGTTTTGCACAAGTAAACACGGGAAAAATATACCACTGTTCAGTTTGTATTTCTGATGATAGGATCTGTGAAAAAATAGAACTCATGCTATACATACTTTGATATAATTATAGATACAAATTTAATGTCAGTGCTTACTGACCCAAAAAATAATAATAAAAACAAACAAACAAACCCACTGATTTTGATATTCACACACACACACACACACACACACACACACACACACACACACACACACACTAAAATTGCTTTTTATATACAGTATTTTGTTGGTCCACCTTTGAAGAAACTTTTTTCCCATTTTTATTTACATTATTGTTTTTAGGTACTATTGATATGTTTTGATCAACTTTTGATAAACAGAAGAAGCACTTTTGTTTCTATGACCTGTTAGAAGCAGGCAGGCATTAGCTACAGTTGAAACTTAAATTCCCAGTTAATTCACACTTTTTGGATCAGTCTTATCATATACTTTTTCAGATTATTGATTTTAAAGACACAAATTTTATTGGTTTATCATAACATATTTTAAAGCTTTTAATGGCCTTTTAATGACCTTTTAATGACCTTTGATGATTTTAATATAAACCATATCTAAGATAGTTCTATGTTTTGTTAAATGTTTTTCATTTTTCATGTCTTCACTGAAACTTTTGCATTCTGTCTTTAGAAATTGTACATTTTCAAAAATACAGTTGAATCTCGTTATCTGGAACATGGATATCTCGAACTTTCGGATAAGTAGAACTTTTAGAAAAAGTCCGGACAGAATTGTTCTTTATTTAACTAAAATAACTCCAGTTATCTCGAACTCGGATATCTTGAATTTCCGGATATGTCAAACAAATTTTTCGTCCCCATGAATGAAAATCCTAGAAAAATAACATTCGTTAACTCAAACAAAAATTTTAAGAAATTATTTTTTGGTAGATTTAATTGATTTTAAAAATCTAGTGACTGTCGGCACTGTTGATTTAAAACCAATACATTCATTTTTATTAAACTGCACTGACCTTCTGATTTCTTTAATCCATTAATTATTATCGTTGCCTAAACAAATAAACCATCAAGAAGATTAACGGGTGTTTTAATTACTGCCAAGCTTAACGTAATGGTTGTGTGACGTGAACATCAATCAAAACAACCGGAAGCTTGGGGTGATTAAAGTACACAAAGCGAAACCAGAATTCGGAACAGTTTAAGCATCAGCTTAATTGAAGCTATTTTCTGTATTAACTATATTTTATTTTCTCACTTCCTTAAAGATCTTTTTGAATTTTATTTTGACTGTGATGAAGTCCAATAACTCCTATACTTAAGACTGAAATTGAATCTACTAGCTAAAAGTTTTACATTTTTCCCAGAAAAGTGAATAAGTTATTTGTTATTTTTCAATAAGCATCAGCTTAATTGAAGCTATTTTCTGTATTAACTATATTTTATTTTCTCACTTCCTTAAAGATCGTTTTGAATTTTATTTTGACTGTGATGAAGTCCAATAACTCCTTAACTTAAGACTGAAATTGAATCTACTAGCTAAATAACACCCAGTATTAAAACAAGTATTTTTTGTAAGCTAAAACAGTTAGGTAGTAAGAGTTACTTCCCCTTAACCATTTTGATACACCATGTAATATAAATTGGTTTATTAATAATTTTCATTTTGTTAATTTATGGTACAAATATGGAACACTTCAAATTCATGATTGACATAATAAATCATCGATATTGAGTCAATTTTGTTCAGATGATAGAGGAAGCAATTACTGGCAATTAATTTGAAACCCTTTCTCTCTTTGGGTTTTATTCTGACGCAAGAAATTATTGATTATCTCAGACATTGATTTTACAAATGATAAAAAATAGCTTAAAAGAAATCAGGCGTTTGTTAATGTTGATATTGAAGATGCATTTTACATGATAACTTTATCAGTGATGATTTAATGTAATCTGTTTCGATCCAATGACATTGTTATTTGTAATTATGCAACCAACCAATCATTTAATTGTTTGCTCAATACTGATTATTTCTCCGTTTAACAATATTGGTTTTTATCAAGTAATTCGATTATAAAATCTTATTGTATTTCCCAAGATATCTAATAATCTAGATTAAAAACTTTTATTGCTAAATCAAAATTTTATGCTCTAAATCTTGAATTGGAAGGTTGCAGAATCATGTTCAGTTAATTAAGCTCAGTCATGTTATCATGGACTTGGTAATCATAAGTTCATTAAATTAACTTTTTACGAACAGAGATGAATCTCTGTGATGTATTGTCACGTACGTCGCAATCGGACAGGCTATGTCACCGCTATGTCAAATCCTTGCGCAATATATGTGGAATATAGTACGGTAGTTTGCGGGTGATAAATACGTGCTGAGGGTAACCGCACAATGATGAATGTATGTGGTATTGAAAATAAAATTTATACATGGATTCTGTGGAGAAACTTTTGGTGGAAAGGATACAATGCGGCGCAGCGGAAGAATACATGAACAGTTTATGTAAACAAAGACCTATTTTCGCAACATTTTCGCGGATATCCCATAATTTAAACGGTCTCTTTTGATTGGATGAATTATATGACGTGTCATTTCTTGGTAGCATGCGTTTTGGCGAGAAGAGTGAACCACAGTAAATAAAGCAATATTTTTTTAACATTACCCGAAGTTTGAGCGTGTAAGTAAAAGTATAGGTTGCGGAAAGTGCTGTAAAGAAATCATGTCTTACATGCACTAGCAAATGTCATGTTTATAGGAATGTATTTGTTTTCATTCGTTTCCCTTCCCATCCCCTCCTCGAAGCCCCAACAAAATTTGACATATCTGATGTAGACATGTTTACATTTTAATTTTGTCGACGTAGCGTAAAAATGATATACACGATTTTGAGAGCAGCATTGTGAAATCGACCGGAAAAAAGCTATAGCTGAGAGATTTCACGAGTTCCTGTCGATTGTGCAAGATGCACTATAGAAGTTTACATGGAAAGTTTTAGGGTAAATCCTCGGTAGGTGGCGTGTATTTTGTATATAAACAGTTTTTTGCAACCATCATTTGCGGTTGTTTTGTCGTTATTGAGAAATATAACGATCGATGACACCATAAAAACATCTTTCTGTTTGTGTAATTAATTAAAAATGTAACGTATGAACGTTTTTGTCTTTTCTTGGAGAAATGCTTGGAATGTGAAAGAACCTTGCTTTAGCACAGACTCTTCTGAATGTGGTATTTTGCCAACACTAATACAAAAATATATAATGGACACTTTTCCAGTCATGAATTCTTACTCCCCTTCCATATGGTGTTTTACAACCTTGATCGCATAGGAATGGAATGGGATAAGGCAGATTGTACTGCTACCTACACTCACTTTCAAACTGCCTCTTGCGTTTCCATGCTCTCTGTTCGTACGGCACCTCCGGTGCTTTGATTAATGTCTGGAGCACATTGTTCATATAAAATAAGTCTGATAATTCCATTTCGGATATTCTGTATTTTCAGATTTTCAGATGCTAGATAATTTTTTAGGGTTCTACAAATTTATCTTAAGCTAATTTTTTTCAGCCAATTTGATTACATACAACACATGTTCATTATGAAATCTTATAAACAACTGATGTGAGGTTGGTATATCTGTATCAATATTACTGTCTTTTTTAAACAGGTTGGGCACTTTAATCCTGTTTGGAGAACTGGTGTATTATAGCATATTTTCTATAATTACTTTCTGGAAATTAAATTGTTGAAATAAAATTGTTGTATTGTCTTTAATCTATCAAACAGAATCTATCAAACAGTTTGGAATTGGTTTGAAATCTAATTTTCATAAAAACATTAAGTTTTGACACTTAGACTTTTGTGCAAATGTCAAAATGTCAATAGTTATGTTTTGAAAAAAAAAAAAAAAAAAAAAAAAAAAAAAAAAAAAAAAAAAAAAAACATACTCATGAGAGTCCTAAAATATCTTCATGTATATATTGTATATGTTGTTTCCATGGTGACAAAAACATATTGCTATCTTTATTACCTGCATTAGAAAATTAATTAAGTATAATAATTATAACTGACTGAATATCATCCATGATGTGAAATATTAAGAAAGATAGTAAATAAGTAATGTAATTGTGATGTTTTTAAAAGAGGGAAAAAAGGTTCTCAACTTCTGTGTTAAAAATTTTCTAATTTGATAAAATCCTTAACTGAAATTTTGCCTATAAAATTTAATTCAAAATAAATAAAATCTGCATGTCAAAGAGGAAAATAATCCATGAAAGACAACTCCTTCAACCTTATGATTGAATACAAAAAAAAAGATAAGGGTATTTATTGTATCTCCCTTCTATGGTTTTTTCCTTTACATTGATATTTGAATACCTAGAGTTTGGAATTTTTTTGCAGGTACCCCAGTGTAACTCTTAATATTATTGTCCAAATGGTGCGGTTATATGTTAAGAATAATTTTATTGTCTTTTACACTAAAATGTGAAAACTAAATATCTGTATAAAGAGGACAAAATCTTGAGTGATTGTTTGTTTGACAAAAATGTGAATGTGAAAACTAGAAACCTGTCTAAACTGGACAGAATCCTTGGTGATGTGATAACTGTGGCATGCTATAAAACATTTTTATAAGAAAGCTAAGCTCTAAAGATCAAACACAACTTTGGTTTCACCCTCCATACTTGCCAATACAATGAGGTAAATCAGCCTGCTCTTTAATAAAGATTGATCTTAGATAATTAAAGCATGCGGTGAGCTAAGATTGTTAAGGGATTTTCCTATTTTAGCATGTCAACTACACGATATATCAACATAAAAATTTCCATCATTATTGTGGAGCTGGCTTCTATACAAGATGATTCAACTGATTAATAAATAATAAAACATATTTCAATGAAGAAGAATCTCTGTATAAAGGACACTTGTCCATTATGATTACTGTGGCTTCTTTGTTTCATATTTTAACAATCATGAACCTCTATATATTTTGTCATTTCCATGGGAGGTCTATGTATAAAGGTTTTTCTGTATTTCTGCATTTCATAGAGCTTAATGCTAATTTCTTTAAGGAAGAAAAAGAAGAAGGAGAGAGAGAGAGAGAGAGAGAGAGAGAGAGAGAGAGAGAGAGAGAGACAGAGAGAGAAAGAGGAATTTATATAAATAAAGAAGGAAATGACAACTTGAATGCAAATGATGAAAGGTTATATCTTATAACTTGTTGTTTTTGTTGTTTTATTTTTATTATTTTTTTTATTTGACAGTAAAGAAAATAATTGCTATGCATAATTTTTGTAAATAGCATTCATGAAAACTTGATTCAGTGCTTAAAAGCTAAGTACAACATTGGCTAGGTTTTTAGACATATAGCTAAATAAATAAAACCAAAATAATAGATTAACCATCAGTCTCGCTATATCCATTTAATATTTGTCCAATTCCTAATATCCAACAATGCTTATATTGTGAGAGAAGAATTGATAGATGGAAACAAACAATGTATTTCCCAAGGGACAAGAAAATTAATTTGGCTGACATTAATGTACAATAGACTGGTGATATAGTTTTGTAGTATAAATTGGTCATTACTTATGCCTATGTTATCTTTTTTTTTCATCGCTACTAATTCCCGATTTTTCTGGTATCTCTAACTGTTGGTGTTTTATTAGAATTAGGATATGTTTTTTTATGAATATAATATCAGATACCAGTAAAAATTTGAATAAGTGTCAATTTATGGTGAACTCAAATGATATCAAGGTGATATAATCGTACTTAAGCAATCTCGTTTGGTTTTGCATTCTAACTCATCCAACCACATGAAAATAAAAGTATGCAAAAAAAAAAAAAAAATCTTAAAAAGTCATTCCCCTGGAAAATTGACAGATGAGAAAGTTTGCAGATTCATATTCTTCAATGACCTATATATATCTTCATCCAGAATCAATTACAAAAATTTTCCACACAAGTGACATTGTGAAAAATTTATTGAGCATTTAGTGATGTTAACTGTTGATAGTTTTTGCAGTATAAATTTTACCAATATTTGTTTGCACCTATCTTTATCACAAGATGATTGTTATTGCTATTTATTTATTCTCTCAATAATTAGCCCCTGTGTAATAACAGTAATCAAATTCGCCTTAAAAAATGTCAGAATTTTCAAAAATCAATCCCAAGTGGGCGATAACAGAAAATTAGCAAAAGTTTAAAAAGTAAGAGTAATTCTGTTATTTATTAACAAATCTCTAATGATATTTCATCAAATATCATATTGGCTTTTTTCGCATATATATTAACTGATAAACATTAGCAAGGGATTTGAGTATTCCAGACCAATGCAATTCATGTAGCCTTATAAACAAAATTGTCTATATGGATATTCATTCTCATTCATCTTGAATTCAAATAAAACTTTTATGATTTATAACGGGATTTGGAAAATCGATATGATATATAATAGAATGGAATTAAATTAAAAAAGATAAATGGAATCCAGGTTCTTGTTAGCAATCAGGAGTTACAAATGATGGATTTGTGTCAGATCATATAGGGGATGATCTGTCTATGACAGAGTTTGTTAGTTGGTTTGTTAAGCGATTGTCAGTAGTTTTTTCAGTTATAAATGTTAAACATTTACTTAACCCACCAATTAATTCCTCAGTGGGTCATTTGGAACATATTCTGCTCTTAAAGATTACAAACCATGCTCTTGCTTACAGGAAATTCCATGCTGAAAGTATGGAATTCCATGCTTTATGTAAATCTATGTTAATGGAAGTTTGTAATTCCACACTGTAAGTTTAGAATCCATGCTTTATGTAAATCTATGCTAATGGAAGTTAGTAATTCCATGCTGTAAGTTTGGAATTCCATGCTTTGTGTAAATCTATGCTAATGGAAGTTAGTAATTCCATGCTGTAAGTTTGGAATTCCATGCTTTATGTAAATCTATGCTAATGGAAGTTAGTAATTCCATGCTGTAAGTTTGGAATTCCATGCTTTATATAAATCTATGCTAATGGAAGTTAGTTATTCCATGCTGTAAGTTTGGAATTCCATGCTTTGTGCAGACCTGCCAACCATTACGATTTTTCCGTAATTCTTACTGATTTTTTACCCATTTTACGATTTTACGGATAGGTTTAAAATCTTACGATTTGAAGTAAAATCCGGATTTTGGTTCATGTCCTATCCATTTTCTACTAAGTTTTTACACTTGTCATCAAAACGATTGAAATTTATCTATTTAAACATTGAAACTAAGCAAGCATCTAAGTGTAGGTAACATCTTAACTACGTTTGTAAGTAATGATTTCAAGTGCAGTCGAAATTTAAGCGTCTTAATTGGGAGGTAATAGAATCACATGTTGTGACAGTTCAACTTGATTATAATGAACCGCAAACATAAGGGGGATTCAACAGCTGATCAAGATGAACAACCGTCTTCATCAAAGCGCCAATACCCCCAGAAACGTAACAGTTAGCAGCAGTTATTGAGTAAAAGAATCTTACGGAAAAAACATCCAAAAATGGCCCATTCTTACTGAAAAATTTACTGACTTTACTGATAGACTTCTAATGGGGTTGGCAGGTCTGTTTGTGTAAATCTATGCCAATGGAAGTTTGTAATTCCATGCTCTTGTAAATTTGAAGATAAGCTAACTCTGTTTAAAGAACTTCATATTCATTTTAGTTGGAAATTTCATTTTCTTGTAACCTTGAAGATATGCTAATCACAGTTCAAAATTACAATGCTCTTGTAAAGTAGGAAATATGCTCATTTCAGTTTATAAATCCATTTTTCTTGTAAAGTAAAAATTCCATGCTTATGCAAGTAGGAAACTCCATTTTGATGTTGGTTGTTGGTTGTTGGTTGGACATACATACATGTTCTTGCAAACTGGGAATTTTGATATTGATAACAAACTACTTGTTATTAAGGGCTAAAAATGGTGGAAGGACAGACTAAATTTGGAACAGATTTTAAAACTACGTCAAGCCTTTTGTATAACTATAAATTCAATAGGATCACAGAAATTTGCTCATCACTCTTTTTGATTGACTGATAATTTTTTATTTCAGACTTTTTGTTGTCTAATAATTTCTGAAAATTGAAAATATAATGCTCAGCTGCTTTGACAACAGTATTGCTTGAGTGTTTTTAAGTTGTACATATATATTTGTTTGATCACAAATATAAATGAAGTTGTTCAACAATAGTTTATTCGATTTAGGCATACATGGACTTTCTAGTGTTGATATTGGAACTCCCAAACTTAATTTGGTTACCTACCAAAATTAAAAGCAAAGAGTCCTGGACCCTTCATTGTAAAATATAATTTTGAACCCCTGCTGTAGTAAAGTTATAAAGGTACAAGAGCAGGGCTCAAATTAGATTTTAAAACAGGGAGAAGTGACTTCTCCCTCAGCCAAAGTTAGGGAGAAGTTTTTCAAACAGGAAGAAGTTTTTGCTCAATGCAATTCACGACATTGGAATTTCTGTCGTCCTGTCGTGATCAAACATTTTATATCTTGTATTACACATTAGACATTGCAACATGCTGGTCCATCTTCAGAGATATTCATGAGATAATTTAATGTACTGTTTGAAAAAGATGTCAAAAATTTTAAAAAAATCCTGCTTTTGGTGGAAAAAACCTTATACAAGGCACTCTTGAAATTGGAAGCAACAGTGCTATCTTTAAAAATTTGCTTAAATTTGTCATCAACTGGCTCCTTAATTTTAAAGTTGGCTAATTTTTGGCTCATACTTCTCAGGAGCAAGATCTCACCCTGATTTTGTTTCAAAATTTTATTTATTTATTTATTTATTTATTATAAAAATTTTAAATATTTATTTACCGGTATATGTTTTAAGTATTTGAACTCTTTTTAATAAATAATGATAATAGAGGTGAGCAGTTTATAATCAGTTTATAATTTTTTTCATAAGTAACATTAAACATATATAAATTTTATGTGAAAGTAAATTATAAAAATTTTGTTAAAAGAATTTTTATAGTTTATTTTTATTAAAAATAAACTTATATTTTTACAAAATAATATTCCTCGGTGAACATAATTTTTTAGGTGTTTAAACTGGTTGTCTTATCTATGAAAAGAGAAGAACCACCTTACATTCCAAAAGCATCACTTTGTTCAACTTTGACCTGACCAATGAAATATGTGGAAATCGTATGTTGGTCAAATGGTGGCATTGTAAACAAATCCATCGGTGATGTCTCATTTTATTATGTTGATACTTGTGTTAAAGTTTATACAATGATTTTATTTTGAAAATAAGTTATCTGTCTTTGATATCACAGTGGTTTTGTCACTTTCAATTTCAATGAAAAATTACATGCGCGATCCCATACAAATATCGCCGGAAATCCGTAACACAAGGAATACTGTATCAAATAATCGATGTATACTCGGGCTGTAAAATGTCTTTGATTAACTGCCTATTATCTAGGCGCTTGGAAGAAGACCTTTCGTGAAGTGTTAATCTGCTAATTACTTAACCAATCAGGATAATTAACATGCATCATGACACCTGTAAATCACTTGTTGACAGCAGCCCGAACACCTCAGATTTTATCGTTAGATTAGATAACTTAACACAACAGAGTTCCCGATAATCAGATAATGGGTTTCAAAAATAAGGGCAACTTCGACTTCGCTTTTTCAGAAATATTGGGGGAAGTTTTTGAAACAGTTATAGCCCAACTTCGCCCTTATTTTGAGCCCTGCAAGAGTAAAAAGAAGACTTGCTATATAAATATGCTATTGTTTTTCCCTAATGGTTGGCCTTACTTAAAGCTTAACACGGCTCTGTACCCAGCACTTAATTTTAATGGAAGGGAATAAGTTTTAAAAAGAATCTTTCATTAACTGAATCATTGAGTTGGTCTGATTCCTGATGCTGAAGGAAACCTGAGTTAAGTGTAATAAATAAATAAATAAATAAATGAATACTTTTGCAAGTAACACACTTTCTGGCTCTAGAATTGACTGTAGATTCACACCTAGAATACAACATAAAACACAGTATTATATAAGACAGTGTAATTCATATTATGGATATTTTCGAATCCTTGTTTTATGGCTTGTATAAAATTCTGATCAAGAAAAAGAGCAGAACATCATAAAAAGAAATTACAAATGTCACTAAGCCTAAAAATCATGTTTACTGGTTATCCATGATGAAATAATTTATTTCACAAATTATAGTTTCTTGAATAAATATCATGTCTCTTACTTCTGATCAAACTGCATAAAAATTGAAATTTACAACCTCTAGTTTTATTGGCTTTCAACATGTTTAATACAAACCTCAATCTAACTTGTATTTAGTTGTCTTTTTAGAAGAATTGTTGCTGGTTGATGTATTCAGTTTTACTGCTTTTATTTGCTTTAGGTTGGTTATTGGAACCAAGTATATTTTTTTTGGCTGAGATAAGTTTTGTCAAATGTAAATTTGGTGTGATATTTCAAATATTTTGTTAAAATGGTGTTTTGATTATGATAACATGTCAAATTTATACTTTTATTAAACCAAAAAGCTTAACCACCTTAATGGAATTTTATAATGGTTCAAATACTAAGTGTGTTCAAACATGGTACCAACATAATACTGGTCTATTTCAAAAGAGAAAGTGTTAGACTAGGCTTTTTGATAGGTAGCCAGGTAGCTCAGTCGGTAGAGTTAAAGCTAGTATTGGGAAGGTTCAATGTCTGAGTCTCTGTTTGGCCACTGTACTATCAAACACATAAGTTGACTTTTTGGTAAGTTGTGAGCTCACTGAGTCGGTATGAAACAGACAGGGGTACCACTCCCCCAGTTCATAATTCTGACACTTGGTAAACCTGTCTTTTTAAAGCTAGGCATCAAGCAAAGAAGCAGTATCTCAAATTTTACAAGTCTTCATATGACCCAGCAGGGGTTCGAATCCACAACTTCTCTCTCTCTTATTTTTGATTTTGTCTTTATACAGTTTTTACTGTAGTTTGGGTCAACATCGATTTATCTAAAATTATTTTTTGGTTTTTCTTTCTCATACATTTTAAATGATAATGTTGAAGAAAAAAAAAAAAAAAAAAAAAAAAAAAATTTTTACATGTACCCAAACAGATGTATTGTTGTCAATTTTAAACAAAAATGAAAGACTATAAACAAAACCTTTACTTCAAATTAATATCTATTGTATGTATCTTATTATTTATTTTTCTTTTATTCTCTAATTATTTAACATTTAAAGACCAGTACATCAGTTTGTAATAAACACAAATCAATCATGTTTTTTTTTTTTTTTTTTTAAACATCAACAAGGTATTTTGATTTCAAAAAGGTTTAATAGATTAGAACTGCAACTTATTATTTTTCTTTCTTTTGAAATTTAAAATATTTTTTAATTTGCTCAGGATTGAACTACCAAAATGAGATCAACCTGACACCACTGTGATGGACCATTTTGACTATCTGGTTAGGAAGAATTTTGAGTGTGTCATTTATTTTGCATCTTATTATTCAGTGTGGAAAAAGTTATATGTACTATTTCTGGTTTAACCCACTAATCAGTCATATTGAAATCTTCATGCACAAAAAATCCTAATTTATTTATCAATCTCATTTATTTAGTCAAATTTTGGTATTATTATCAAGGGTTTAGGGCTAAAAAAGGGAGGCTTGTCAATTATAAAAACAATAGGAGAAAATCCATAGGAGAAAAGGATTTTGGGACTTTCAAATAGTTTGGTGGTAGGAAAAGTGATAAAATTATTGACCAGCATCAAAATGAAGTTTTACCGTAGTCTGTAGTAATAAAATATATTTCCTTGTCTTTTTTTCTGTTTTTTTTTTTTTTTTTTTTAAATTCCAAAATTCCAAAAGTAGTTTATGACTGAGTTTAACCCACAGTTTTCTAGTTATTTTTAGGTCCAACATGTCAATAATTGTTCCCTATATTGTATTATTTTATATAAAAACAGAAAACCAAAAGGTTAAATAAAATACTACAGAAACCTACTATGTTTAAGATTGAGTTTCCTATCTTCCTCAATGATATCCATTGTATGTGATTCACCTCTGTATTTGATATAAAATGTGACTTCTCCATGTTTGATATATGAGACTTTTCCATTTTTGATAAAGTAAGGGGCCTCGGTGGCCAAGTGGTCTAAAGGGTGTGCTTACGGATCACAGCGCCTCTCACTACCTGGGTTCAAATCCCACTCAGGACAGATCCTAGTGTGAGAAAGTTTGTCAGTTTGCTTGCCGAAGGTTGGTGGTTTTCTCCGGGCACTCCAATTCCGATTCCTCCAGCATCCCAGAACTGACTGCCTCGAAATAAGTGAAAGATTCTTGACTGGGGCATAAAACACCATTACTCCACTCCATCCTTTGATATAATATGTGACTCCCTCCATATTTAATATATGTGACTGCCTCCATATTTAATATATGTGACTCCTCCATATTTTATAGGGGCCTCTGTGGCCGAGTGGTCTAAAGCGCATGCTTACGGATAACAGTGCCTCTCACTGCCTCGGTTCGAATCCCACTCGGGACAGATTCTAGTGTGAGAAAGTTTGTCAGTTCGCTTGCCGAAGGTCGGTGGTTTACTCCAGGTACTCCGGTTTCCTCCACCATCCCAGAACTGACCACCTTGAAATAAGTGAAAAAATCTTGACTCGGGTGTAAAACATTATTACTCCACTCTACTCCACTCCATATTTTATATATGTGACTACCTTCATAATTGTTATAATATGCGACTTTCTCTATATTTGATATAATATGTGACTGCCTCCATATTTGATATTATATGTGACTTTTCCATATTTGATAAATGTGACTCCCTCCATATTTATTATCACATGTGAGTCCCTCCATATTTAAAATAACATGTGACTCTCTCTATATTTGATATGGGGCTCCCTCCATATTTGATATAATATGTGACTTCCTCCATATTTTTGATATAATATGTGACCCCCTCCATATTTTATATAATATGTGACTTCTTTATATGACATTTAAATATGTTTGAGTTTACATTGTGTCATGCAATATTGCAACATTTGGCTTTACGTGAAGAAAGGATCGAATTCTGTTTTTTTCTTTAAATGTAAAATCTTTAAATCACCATTTTATAACAGAATTTAATCTCTAGGTGTACTCAAATATCTTATCAGAAATGTCATCCATATCATATATCATCTAAAAAAATTACTTAAACATGTTATGTATAACAGTCTCTTAGTGCAAAGAAAACAAGGTCAAGTAATGATCTATTTAGCAGACATTTTGAAACATATGCTGTTTCAAAATGGAAATCCTTCAATCTCTGATTTATTTTAAGGTGTTTATTTGGCCACTTATGGTCAAGTCTTCAAACACATTAGGTTTTAATATTTGGTTGGGATAGAGAAAAGGCAAAGGTGTAAAAAAAAAAATTTGCATAAAAGTCATGCGACTAACAAGATGAATTTATTCAATAAAACTGAAGATGGTAAGATTAGCTTTTTAATTTATATTGGTTGTGGTTTCTGTCTATTAGACATTTTGATTTGTTTTAATTCCATAACAAATTAAAATATAAAGAAAAAAAATGTTCTGAAAAAATTTCTTAGCAGATTTTTATATCATTAATCATGAGTCCATTAGGGTACAGTGTGTCATTCTTTTACCATGTACTCTACAGTTTAAGCAGTATTATAAAGGATAACTTATAATTTAAAAGTGTCCAATGTTTATTCTATTTTATTTACAAAATTAGTAACAGTTTGCAAAACAAAAGTGATTTCTGAACACCACCATATCTAGTAAAACTGCTGTCAAGACAAAAACGATTTATAAAATTACAATTATCGAAAATGTCCAAATAAGAAAAATATGGTTCCTCTAGAGAAAACAAAAAAACAGGGAAAAAGCTGAAATTGCTTGTCTGAAAACTAGGAAATAGCCATCAAGATTAGACTGCTGGTGTTATAAACTATCAGTTCTTTATGGTGTATTCTTGTGAATCTCTAAGTTGTAGGTCTAGGTATAAGGTTATTACCAAGAGTTAGTCTAAATGTTTGCATGCAACACAGAATACTATCAGAAGTTCATTGACATTGTAAGTTATATTGGTAGTACCGTAATCCTTCTATGTATTCAGACAGATTTTAATAATTTCATTTTCAAGTGTCCAGGAATTTAGAGGAAATTTGAAAATTAAATATCTTGTGTCCGAAAAATTAGAGACATTTTGGAGCCGGTTTTGGGTCCCGG
Organism: Tegillarca granosa; assembly: GCA_029721355.1. Lineage (NCBI taxonomy): Eukaryota > Metazoa > Mollusca > Bivalvia > Arcoida > Arcidae > Tegillarca > Tegillarca granosa. The sequence continues at coordinate 42,040,760 of CM056598.1, read as the reverse complement.
TTCCCTCTCGATATTTTAAGACATTATCAACAGCGATATCCACGCATAAATCAATGATAAAGTAAAATTTTGAATAAAATAAAAGTAAAAGTTACCTTTTGTGTTGTTTATTTCATTAATTTTTGTTTTTTTAAAGCGTTTGTTGATCAATAATCACGATTCTCTAAGTAATACACATCGAGGTCGCCATTTTGTTTACAAGTAAACAACGTGACTTTTTTCATTAACTCCCAATGTTTGATGTGCATCAACATGCCGCTTTCTACTTGTAATTGTCTGCAATCAAATTATTATTATACATCGTGTGTTGCATTATTTGTGGATCAAGTTCAGAGAATTTCGTTTTAATCAAATACTCAATATTTTACCATGCGTATGTGTGTACATTTTAAGAAATGACAATGCAAAGATAGAAAAAGTCCCGACTCCCGACTTTCGCAAATAAAAGGTTAAAAATTAAATTATTTCAAATCATATTTCAAACATATTTTAATGTCATTTTTATCTTGGAAAACAGTTTTTTTTCGCGTCTGTCGGCTGGAACAATCACATGGTCGTTTTTGAAATTCCAATAGCAAACACTATATGAGAATAAGTGAAAAACATCACTTCCTGTTTTCATCAGAAAAAATGTCTTTGATGTTGAACAAGTGAGTGAACATTTATTATAATCAACTTTCACTTTCATAGAAAATTAAAGCACTTATCAAAGGTATGATTTTATTTAGTTTACATAAAAACGTTAATACATTCCACATACCTGTTTCACGTTACGATGCAATGGTGCCAATACACAATGAAATAAACGTGTGAAAGCAACAATTTATAGTTAAAAAAATAATTGAAAACAACAAAGTTTCTTCTTTATTTTATTAAATCTTTATTTCAAGCGCTCTGCATAACATGCTGCAACTGAGTTTCAGCAGAAACGTGTCCGGATTTAGAGGTAAAAAATTGCCGTCCGAAATTGGAGGAAATTTAAAAATTAGGGTGTCCGAAAACATAGAGGGTCCGAATACATCGAAGGATTACGGTATTATATAACTGAATGTGATTTACTGATATATGGTCAATAATGTGGAGTCAGTTTTAGTCCAAAAGAATCTTTTTTTTTTCAATTCTAGTAACTTGAACATCCTTGGGACTTGAAATCCAGTGACATTCCAATTAACACTGATTCACTAAATATATTTTAAACTTGAATTTGGGTTTTGTAATAATGGATCTGTAAGAATAATAAAAAGGATAATTATGTTTCACATTTCAACAGTGTGGCATAACAGCTATTTTTGCATGAGTGTCAATGTTTCAGCTTTATTTTCCAGAGGTCAGGGTCTTGTTGAAACTTTGAAGTTGCATGGTGCTTTAATTAGATGAGCATGTGTACCTAACAGTCATATGGTGGCTCTTTTTAAATTATTTTGGTGTTTTGCATTTCAGAACTTTTTTTTTATAAATATAACAGCAATATTATGTTTTAATGTTAGCCAAGTCGAGTAATAACTTTTACTATCTTCAGCTAATTCACTATCTTAGCAATAATGTTTGTGACAGAGAATTATGCTTAACCTTCATAGGAAATCAAATAAACTTGAATGTTTAATTTTGTTCACGTACTTAGGCACAGTCCTAACTAAAAATTCCTATGTGCATCAGGGATAACCATAAAATAATTTTGCAAATTAGAAAATGTTGCTGCTATGTGGATTTTACATGTAAAAAATGACAATATTCATATTGGAATTAATGTCTTGATATATTGGGTTTTCAACATGTAAAATCTTAATAACGGCAATGCTTATCTCTTTGTAGAGATATTGTGTGGTAATTACGGATACACATACCAATTAACCATTATGTCTAAGCCCAAGTAAGTTAATAAAATCAATTTTCAAGTTTATTTTCTATAAAAATTAAGCACAATTAACTCATGGTTACATAAAGCTTAAGTACTTGATAAGTTACAGGTCAAGTTTGAATTTGATGAATTATTGAATAACAGTTCTTATCTTGTTATATACCTGGCTAAGCTCTAATTCTTAATTTAGAAACTCGAGAACAAGTGTATTTTTTAGAAAAAATTATTAATAAGTTTTACATTATAGATATTTATCATGAACTTGACAAGCAGTTAAAACTGACTTAAAAGAGATTTTAGTTCAATTTTAAAATTTCCAATTTTTTTGTCAATGGTCTTTGGATTTTTAGAAATTAAGATTAGGGAAACCAAATAGATCTCTTTAACCCTGTAATATTGGCGCCGAGAAATCAAGATTCCATTGCTCAGGAAGTTGTAAATTGATGCATTTAAATACTTTTTTTTATTAAATTGCATGGATTTGCATGCTAAGAAAGATTTGACATATTGATCTTATCCTGTAACTTTCCAGAATTCCCTACTGATAAATTGTACGTGTTTTTCCATCTGACGCCACTTAATAAACAGTACGAACTGTGATTGTATTACATTTGTTTTTATTGGCTTTTTCTGTATTTTATATGATCAGTACATTGTTTAAGCATATTTGTTTTTAGTTTTAGATGTAGAGAATCTTGCACATTGTATTGTAGTACACACAGATGATATCTAAAAATATTAATGATGACAATATATTTTTTACTGTGTGTTTTACTGCTGATATAAATCCTAATTACATTATCAGACCATATTTACTATGCTCTGATTTTGTTTTTTCTGTGTGACTATGACAGTTATAGAACGGTAATTACCATATCTTAGTAGTTCAATGCTTGAATAAAATGGCCATTGAATATGGCTTCATGCAAATCTTTGTTTATTTGTTTATTTATTTATTTTGATTTTAAAAAATTAAAATTGAATTGGATAGTGAAGAGTTCCTTGTTTTAAATTCATTAATTCTTAAATGACTGAGGAATGTTGTCTTGAACATTTCTTTGTAAAATGTTATTCAGATATTTTCTATAGAATATAAAAATGTAGAGGGGTTGAGAGCAAAGAAAATTGTACCCAAAAATATCTGTCCTGAGAGAGGATATGACCCCCCCCCCCCCAAAAAAAAAAAAAAAAAAAAAAAAAAAAAATTAATAAATAAATTAAATAAAATAAAATAATAATAATAAATCAATGTATTAGACCAGTAAAATAATTCTGTTTTAATTTTATTGTTCCCATGAAAGCATTCATTATTTTTACTTTAATTTCTGCCTGATAGGATTTTAAAAAAAAGGGAAAATAAATCTTTTCTTTGAATGATTTTGATGCAGTATTGTTGAAAGACACAGAATATTTGAATTACCTCCTCATGATTTTAAAGTACTTTCTATAGATAGAAAATATAGTGAAATTATCAGAACCAGGATGTTGCCTATAATTTGGTCACTATTTTTACCAGTTTGAATTTAAACCAAAAGTCTAAAATTAGAAAGCAGCAAAAGACCAGGTAATTAATCAAGTGATTGTACACTGATTAAACTATTGTGATTACCTGATTTATAACGGATTCTACTTATCCCGTATTTTGTAAATCAATTATACTTCTCTCCCGAGAATGTGATTTATTTTCATAAAATCCTACCAAATATCTGATAATATTATCTAAAATGTACAGGTAATTGGAATACAACAGGTGGTCAATTGCTGAAATAATGATTTTGAATTTTAGGTGATTTTCAATAAATGATTACAAATGGCTTAAGTATGGAAACATTAATCAAATAATTAACTCCCTTTGTTAAGTACCTAGAAGGTAACCATTATTGTCAATTAATGTTTGGTCTAATGTGTAAATCTGACGCAAAGTCAGTTAGTTAAGCTTGGATTTTATTGGTATAATATTATAATGGTAAGATTTTTCATGGCAGCATAATGATTTACTGCTTATAATATATAAGGGGAATGAGTTCGTTGATAATTCTTTGGAATAAAATAGATAATTAGTTTCAATTAAGATAATCAATGAAT
>CM056598.1:41859742-42036717 GCA_029721355.1 Tegillarca granosa | reverse complement strand
TACTAATTCCCGATTTTTCTGGTATCTCTAACTGTTGGTGTTTTATTAGAATTAGGATATGTTTTTTTATGAATATAATATCAGATACCAGTAAAAATTTGAATAAGTGTCAATTTATGGTGAACTCAAATGATATCAAGGTGATATAATCGTACTTAAGCAATCTCGTTTGGTTTTGCATTCTAACTCATCCAACCACATGAAAAAAAAGTATGCAAAAAAAAAAAAAAATCTTAAAAAGTCATTCCCCTGGAAAATTGACAGATGAGAAAGTTTGCAGATTCATATTCTTCAATGACCTATATATCTTCATCCAGAATCAATTACAAAAATTTTCCACACAAGTGACATGTGAAAAATTTATTGAGCATTTAGTGATGTTAACTGTTGATAGTTTTTGCAGTATAAATTTTACCAATATTTGTTTGCACCTATCTTTATCACAAGATGATTGTTATTGCTATTTATTTATTCCTCAATAATTAGCCCTGTGTAATAACAGTAATTCCCATTCGCCTTAACCAAATGTCCAGACATTTTTTTCAAAAAATCACTCCCAAGTGGGCGATACACGAAAATTAGCAAAGTTTAAAACGTAACTGAAGTTTCTGTTATTTATTACCAAATCTGCTAATGATATTTCATCAAATATCATATTGGCTTTTTTCGCATATATATTAACTGATAAACATTAGCAAGGGATTTGAGTATCCAGACCAATACAATTCATGTAGCCTTATAACAAAATTGTCTATATAGATATTCATTCTCATTCATCTTGAATTCAAATAAAACTTTTATGATTTATAACGGGATTTGGAAAAATCGATATGATATATAATAGAATGAAATTAATTAAAAAAGATAAATGGAATCCAGGTTCTTGTTAGCAATCAGGAGTTACAAATGATGGATTTGTGTCAGATCATATAGGGGATGATCTGTCTATGACAGAGTTTGTTAGTTGGTTTGTTAAGCGATTGTCAGTAGTTTTTTCAGTTATAAATGTTAAACATTTACTTAACCCACCAATTAATTCCTCAGTGGGTCATTTGGAACATATTCTGCTCTTAAAGATTACAAACCATGCTCATGCTTACAGGAAATTCCATGCTGAAAGTATGGAATTCCATGCTTTATGTAAATCTATGTTAATGGAAGTTTGTAATTCCACACTGTAAGTTTAGAATCCATGCTTTATGTAAATCTATGCTAATGGAAGTTAGTAATTCCATGCTGTAAGTTTGGAATTCCATGCTTTGTGTAAATCTATGCTAATGGAAGTTAGTAATTCCATGCTGTAAGTTTGGAATTCCATGCTTTATGTAAATCTATGCTAATGGAAGTTAGTAATTCCATGCTGGTAAGTTTGGAATTCCATGCTTTATATAAATCTATGCTAATGGAAGTTAGTTATTCCATGCTGTAAGTTTGGAATTCCATGCTTTGTGCAGACCTGCCAATCCTTACGATTTTTCCATAATTCTTACTGATTTTTTACCCATTTTACGATTTTACGGATAGGTTTAAAATCTTACGATTTGAAGTAAAATCCAGATTTTGGTTCATGTCCTATTCATTTTCTACTAAGTTTTTACACTTGTCATCAAAATTGAAATTTATTTATTTAAACATTGAAACTAAGCAAGCATCTAAGTGTAGGTAACATCTTAACTGCGTTTGTAAGTAATGATTTCAAGTGCAGTCGAAATTTAAGCGTCTATTGGGAGGTAATAGAATCACATGTTGTGACAGTTCAACTTGATTATAATGAACCGCAAACAAAAGGGGGATTCAACAGCTGATCAAGATGAACAACCGTCTTCATCAAAGCGCCAATACCCCCAGAAACGTAACAGTTAGCAGCAGTTATTGAGTAAAAAAATCTTACGGAAAAAACATCCAAAAATGGCCCATTCTTACTGAAAAATTTACTGACTTTACTGATAGACTTCTAATGGGGTTGGCAGGTCTGTTTGTGTAAATCTATGCCAATGGAAGTTTGTAATTCCATGCTCTTGTAAATTTGAAGATAAGCTAACTCTGTTTAAAGAACTTCATATTCATTTTAGTTGGAAATTTCATTTTCTTGTAACCTTGAAGATATGCTAATCACAGTTCAAAATTACAATGCTCTTGTAAAGTAGGAAATATGCTCATTTCAGTTTATAAATCCATTTTTCTTGTAAAGTAAAAATTCCATGCTTATGCAAGTAGGAAACTCCATTTTGATGTTGGTTGTTGGTTGTTGGTTGGACATACATACATGTTCTTGCAAACTGGGAATTTTGATATTGATAACAAACTACTTGTTATTAAGGGCTAAAAATGGTGGAAGGACAGACTAAATTTGGAACAGATTTTAAAACTACGTCAAACCTTTTGTATAACTATAAATTCAATAGGATCACAGAAATTTGCTCATCACTCTTTTTGATTGACTGATAATTTTTTATTTCAGACTTTTTGTTGTCTAATAATTTCTGAAAATTGAAAATATAATGCTCAGCTGCTTTGACAACAGTAATGCTTGAGTGTTTTTAAGTTGTACATATATATTTGTTTGATCACAAATATAAATGAAGTTGTTCAACAATAGTTTATTCGATTTAGGCATACATGGACTTTCTAGTGTTGATATTGGAACTCCCAAACTTAATTTGGTTACCTACCAAAATTAAAAGCAAAGAGTCCTGGACCCATCATTGTAAAATATAATTTTGAACCCCTGCTGTAGTAAAGTTATAAAGGTACAAGAGCAGGGCTCCAATTAGATTTTAAAACAGGGAGAAGTGACTTCTCCCTCAGCCAAAGTTAGGGAGAAGTTTTTCAAACAGGAAGAAGTTTTTGCGCAATGCAATTCACGACATTGGAATTTCTGTCGTCCTGTCGTGATCAAACATTTTATATCTTGTATTACACATTAGACATTGCAACATGCTGGTCCATCTTCAGAGATATTCATGAGATAATTTAATGTACTGTTTGAAAAAGATGTCAAAAATTTGAAAAAATCCTGCTTTTGGTGGAAAAAACCTTATACAAGGCACTCTTGAAATTGGAAGCAACAGTGCTATCTTTAAAAATTTGCTTAAATTTGTCATCAACTGGCTCCTTAATGTTAAAGTTGGCTAATTTTTGGCTCATACTTCTCAGGAGCAACCCCTCACCCTGATTTTGTTTCAAAATTTTATTTATTTATTTTATTATTTATTTATTTATTATAAAAATTTTAAATATTTATTTACCGGTATATGTTTTAAGTATTTGAACTCTTTTAATAAATAATGATAATAGAGGTGAGCAGTTTATAATCAGTTTATAATTTTTTTCATATGTAACATTAAACATATATAAATTTTATGTGAAAGTAAATTATAAAAATTTTGTTAAAAGAATTTTATAGTTTATTTTTATTAAAAATAAACTTATATTTTTACAAAATAATATTCCTCGGTGAACATAATTTTTTAGGTGTTTAAAACTGGTTGTCTTATCTATGAAAAGAGAAGAACCACCTTACATTCCTAAAAGCATCACTTTGTTCAACTTTGACCTGACCAATGAAATATGTGGAAATCGTATGTTGGTCAAATGGTGGCATTGTAAACAAATCCATCGGTGACGTCTCATTTTATTATGTTGATACTTGTGTTAAAGTTTATACACTGATTTTATTTTGAAAATGAAGTTATCTGTCTTTGATATCACAGTGGTTTTAGTCACTTTCAATTTCAATGAAAAATTACATGCGCGATCCCATACAAATATCGCCTTAAATCCGTAACACAAGGAATACTGTATCAAATAATCGATGTATACTCGGGCTGTAAAATGTCTTTGATTAACTGCCTATTATCTAGGCGCTTGGAAGAAGACCTTTCGTGAAGTGTTAATCTGCTAATTACTTAACCAATCAGGATAATTAACATGCATCATGACACCTGTAAATCACTTGTTGACAGCAGCCCGAACACCTCAGATTTTATCGTTAGATTAGATAACTTAACACAACAGAGTTCCCGATAATCAGATAATGGGTTTCAAAAATAAGGGCAACTTCGACTTCGCTTTTTCAGAAATATTGGGGGAAGTTTTTGAAACAGTTATAGCCCAACTTCGCCCTTATTTTTGAGCCCTGCAAGAGTAAAAAGAAGACTTGCTATGTAAATATGCTATTGTTTTTCCCTAATGGTTGGCCTTACTTAAAGCTTAACAACGGCTCTGTACCCAGCACTTAATTTTAATGGAAGGGAATAAGTTTTAAAAGGAATCTTTCATTAACTGAATCATTGAGTTGGTCTGATTCCTGATGCTGAAGGAAACCTGAGTTAAGTGTAATAAATAATAAATAAATAATAAATAATAAATAAATAAATAAATGAATACTTTTGCAAGTAACACACTTTCTGGCTCTAGAATTGACTGTAGATTCACACCTAGAATACAACATAAAACACAGTATTATATAAGACAGTGTAATTCATATTATGGATATTTTCGAATCCTTGTTTTATGGCTTGTATAAAATTCTGATCAAGAAAAAGAGCAGAACATCATAAAAAGAAATTACAAATGTCACTAAGCCTAAAAATCATGTTTACTGGTTATCCATGATGAAATAATTTATTTCACAAATTATAGTTTCTTGAATAAATATCATGTCTCTTACTTCTGATCAAACTGCATAAAAATTGAAATTTACAACCTCTAGTTTTATTGGCTTTCAACATATTTAATACAAACCTCAATCTAACTTGTATTTAGTTGTCTTTTTAGAAGAATTGTTGCTGGTTGATGTATTCAGTTTTACTGCTTTTATTTGCTTTAGGTTGGTTATTGGAACCAAGTATATTTTTTTTTGGCTGAGATAAGTTTTGTCAAATGTAAATTTGGTGTGATATTTCAAATATTTTGTTAAAATGGTGTTTTGATTATGATAACATGTCAAATTTATACTTTTATTAAACCAAAAAGCTTAACCACCTTAATGGAATTTTATAATGGTTCAAATACTAAGTGTGTTTAAACATGGTACCAACATAATACTGGTCTATTTCAAAAGAGAAAGTGTTAGACTAGGCTTTTTGATAGGTAGCCAGGTAGCTCAGTCGGTAGAGTTAAAGCTAGTATTGGGAAGGTTCAATGTCTGAGTCTCTGTTTGGCCACTGTACTATCAAACACATAAGTTGACTTTTTGGTAAGGTGTGAGCTCACTGAGTCGGTATGAAACAGACAGGGGTACCACTCCCCCAGTTCATAATTCTGACACTTGGTAAACCTGTCTTTTTAAAGCTAGGCATCAAGCAAAGAAGCAGTATCTCAAATTTTACAAGTCTTCATATGACCCAGCAGGGGTTCGAATCCACAACTTCTCTCTCTCTTATTTTTGATTTGGTCTTTATACAGTTTTTACTGTAGTTTGGGTCAACATCGATTTATCTTAAATTATTTTTTGGTTTTTCTTTCTCATACATTTTAAATGATAATGATGAAAAAAAAAAAAAAAAAAAAAACAACAAAAGTTTACATGTACCCAAACAGATGTATTGATGTCAATTTTAAACAAAAATGAAAGACTATAAACAAAACCTTTACTTCAAATTAATATTTATTGTATGTATCTTATTATTTATTTTTCTTTTATTCTCTAATTATTTAACATTTAAAGACCAGTACATCAGTTTGTAATAAACACAAATCAATCATGCTTTTTTTTTTTTTTTTTTTTTTAAACATCAACAAGGTATTTTATTTTCAAAAAGGTTTAATAGATTAGAACTGCAACTTGTAATTTTTCTTTCTTTTGAAATTTAAAATATTTTTTTAATTTGCTCAGGATTGAACTACCAAAATGAGATCAACCTGACACCACTGTGATGGACCATTTTGACTATCTGGTTAAGGAAGAATTTTGAGTGTGCCATTTATTTTGCATCTTATTATTCAGTGTGGAAAAAGTTATATGTACTATTTCTGGTTTAACCCACTAATCAGTCATATTGAAATATTCATGCACAAAAAATCCTGATTTATTCATCAATCTCATTTATTTAGTCAAATTTTGTATTATTATCAAGGGTTTAGGGCTAAAAAAGGGAGGCTTGTCAATTATAAAAACAATAGGAGAAAATCCATAGGAGAAAAGGATTTTGGGACTTTCAAATAGTTTGATGGTAGGAAAAGTGATAAAATTATTGACCAGCATCAAAATGAAGTTTTACCGTAGTCTATAGTAATAAAATATATTTCCTTGTCTTTTTTTCTGTTTTCTTTTTTTTTTTAAATTCCAAAAGTAGTTTATGACTGAGTTTAACCCACAGTTTTCTGGTTATTTTTAGGTCCAACATGTCAATAATTGTTCCCTATATTGTATTATTTTATATAAAAACAGAAAACCAAAAGGTTAAATAAAATACTACAGAAACCTACTATGTTTAAGATTGAGTTTCCTATCTTCCTCAATGATATCCATTGTATGTGATTCACCTCTGTGTTTGATATAAAATGTGACTTCTCCATGTTTGATATATGAGACTTTTCCATTTTTGATAAAGTAAGGGGCCTCGGTGGCCAAGTGGTCTAAAGGGTGTGCTTATGGATCACAGCGCCTCTCACTACCTGGGTTCAAATCCCACTCAGGACAGATCCTAGTGCGAGAAAGTTTGTCAGTTTGCTTGCCGAAGGTTGGTGGTTTTCTCCGGGCACTCCGATTCCGATTCCTCCAGCATCCCAGAACTGACTGCCTCGAAATAAGTGAAAGATTCTTGACTTGGGCGTAAAACACCATTACTCCACTCCATCCTTTGATATAATATGTGACTCCCTCCATATTTGATATATGTGACTGCCTCCATATTTAAAATATGTGACTCCTCCATATTTTATAGGGGCCTCTGTGGCCGAGTGGTCTAAAGCGCATGCCTACGGATAACAGTGCCTCTCACTGCCTCGGTTCGAATCCCACTCGGGACAGATCCTAGTGTGAGAAAGTTTGTCAGTTCGCTTGCCGAAGGTCGGTGGTTTACTCTGGGTACTCCGGTTTCCTCCTCCATCCCAGAACTGACCGCCTCGAAATAAGTGAAAAAATCTTGACTCGGGTGTAAAACATTATTACTCCACTCTACTCCACTCCATATTTTATATATGTGACTACCTTCATAATTGTTATAATATGCGACTTTCTCTATATTTGATATAATATGTGACTGCCTCCATATTTGATATTATATGTGACTTTTCCATATTTGATAAATGTGACTCCCTCCGTATTTAATATCACATGTGAGTCCCTCCATATTTAAAATAACATGTGACTCTCTCTATATTTGATATGGGGCTCCCTCCATATTTGATATAATATGTGACTTCCTCCATATTTTTGATATAATATGTGACCCCCTCCATATTTTATATAATATGTGACTTCTTTATATGACATTTAAATATGTTTGAGTTTACATTGTGTCATGCAATATTGCAACATTTGGCTTTACGTGAAGAAAGGTTCGAATTCTGTTTTTTTCTTTAAATGTAAAATCTTTAAATCACCATTTTATAACAGAATTTAATCTCTAGGTGTACTCAAATATCTTATCAGAAATGTCATCCATATCATATATCATCTAAAAAAATTACTTAAACATGTTATGTATAACAGTCTCTTAGTGCAAAGAAAACAAGGTCAAGTAATGATCTATTTAGCAGACATTTTGTAACATATGCTGTTTCAAAATGGAAATCCTTCAATCTCTGATTTATTTTAAGCTGTTTATTTGGCCACTTATGGTCAAGTCTTCAAACACATTAGGTTTTAATATTTGGTTGGGATAGAGAAAAGGCAAAGGTGTAAAAAAAAAAAAATTGCATAAAAGTCATGCGACTAACAAGATGAATTTATTCAATAAAACTGAAGATGGTAAGATTAGCTTTTTAATTTATATTGGTTGTGGTTTCTGTCTATTAGACATTTTGATTTGTTTTAATTCCATAACAAATTAAAATATAAAGAAAAAAAATGTTCTGAAAAAATTTCTTAGCAGATTTTTATATCATTAATCATGAGTCCATTAGGGTACAGTGTGTCATTCTTTCACCATGTACTCTACAGTTTAAGCAGTATTATAAAGGATAACTTATAATTTAAAAGTGTCCAATGTTTATTCTATTTTATTTACAAAATTAGTAACAGTTTGCAAAACAAAAGTGATTTCTGAACACCACCATATCTAGTAAAACTGCTGTCAAGACAAAAACGATTTATAAAATTACAATTATCGAAAATGTCCAAATAAGAAAAATATGGTTCCTCTAGAGAAAACAAAAAAACAGGGAAAAAGCTGAAATTGCTTGTCTGAAAACTAGGAAATAGCCATCAAGATTAGACTGCTGGTGTTATAAACTATCAGTTCTTTATGATGTATTCTTGTGAATCTCTAAGTTGTAGGTCTAGGTATAAGGTTATTACCAAGAGTTAGTCTAAATGTTTGCATGCAACACAGAATACTATCAGAAGTTCATTGACATTGTAAGTTATATTGGTAGTACCATAATCCTTCTATGTATTCAGACAGATTTTAATAATTTCATTTTCAAGTGTCCAGGAATTTAGAGGAAATTTGAAAATTAAATATCTTGAAAATTTGGGGTGTCCGAATATTTAGAGTGTCCGAAAAATTAGAGACATTTTGGAGCCGGTTTTGGGTCCCGGTTCCCTCTCGATATTTTAAGACATTATCAACAGCGATATCCACGCATAAATCAATGATAAAGTAAAATTTTGAATAAAATAAAAGTAAAAGTTACCTTTTGTGTTGTTTATTTCATTAATTTTTGTTTTTTAAAGCGTTTGTTGATCAATAATCACGATTCTCTAAGTAATACACATCGAGGTCGCCATTTTGTTTACAAGTAAACAACATGACTTTTTTCATTAACTCCCAATGTTTGATGTGCATCAACATGCCGCTTTCTACTTGTAATTGTCTGCAATCAAATTATTATTATACATCGTGTGTTGCATTATTTGTGGATCAAGTTCAGAGAATTTCGTTTTAATCAAATACTCAATATTTTACCATGCGTATGTGTGTACATTTTAAGAAATGACAATGCAAAGATAGAAAAAGTCCCGACTCCCGACTTCCGCAAATAAAAGGTTAAAAATTAAATTATTTCAAATCATATTTCAAACATATTTTAATGTCATTTTTATCTTGGAAAACAGTTTTTTTCGCGTCTGTCGGCTGGAACAATCACATGGTCGTTTTTGAAATTCCAATAGCAAACACTATATGAGAATAAGTGAAAAACAGTCACTTCCTGTTTTCATCAGAAAAAATGTCTTTGATGTTGAACAAGTGAGTGAACATTTATTATAATCAACTTTCACTTTCATAGAAAATTAAAGCACTTATCAAAGGTATGATTTTATTTAGTTTACATAAAAACGTTAATACATTCCACATACCTGTTTCACGTTACGATGCAATGGTGCCAATACACAATGAAATAAACGTGTGAAAGCAACAATTTATAGTTAAAAAAATAATTGAAAACAACAAAGTTTCTTCTTTATTTTATTAAATCTTTATTTCAAGCGCTCTGCATAACATGCTGCAACTGAGTTTCAGCAGAAACGTGTCCGGATTTAGAGGTAAAAAATTGCCGTCCGAAATTGGAGGAAATTTAAAAATTAGGGTGTCCGAAAACATAGAGGGTCAGAATACATCGAAGGATTATGGTATTATATAACTGAATGTGATTTACTGATATATGGTCAATAATGTGGAGTCAGTTTTAGTCCAAAAGAATCTTTTTTTTTTCAATTCTAGTAACTTGAACATCCTTGGGACTTGAAATCCAGTGACATTCCAATTAACACTGATTCACTAAATATATTTTAAACTTGAATTTGGGTTTTGTAATAATGGATCTGTAAGAATAATAAAAAGGATAATTATGTTTCACATTTCAACAGTGTGGCATAACAGCTATTTTTGCATGAGTGTCAATGTTTCAGCTTTATTTTCCAGAGGTCAGGGTCTTGTTGAAACTTTGAAGTTGCATGGTGCTTTAATTAGATGAGCATGTGTACCTAACAGTCATATGGTGGCTCTTTTTAAATTATTTTGGTGTTTTGCATTTCAGAACTTTTTTTTTATAAATATAACAGCAATATTATGTTTTAATGTTAGCCAAGTCGAGTAATAACTTTTACTATCTTCAGCTAATTCACTATCTTAGCAATAACTGTTTGTGACAGAGAATTATGCTTAACCTTCATAGGAAATCAAATAAACTTGAATGTTTAATTTTGTTCACGTACTTAGGCACAGTCCTAACTAAAAATTCCTATGTGCATCAGGGATAACCATAAAATAATTTTGCAAATTAGAAAATGTTGCTGCTATGTGGATTTTACATGTAAAAAATGACAATATTCATATTGGAATTAATGTCTTGATATATTGGGTTTTCAACATGTAAAATCTTAATAACGGCAATGCTTATCTCTTTGTAGAGATATTGTGTGGTAATTACGGATACACATACCAATTAACCATTATGTCTAAGCCCAAGTAAGTTAATAAAATCAATTTTCAAGTTTATTTTCTATAAAAATTAAGCACAATTAACTCATGGTTACATAAAGCTTAAGTACTTGATAAGTTACAGGTCAAGTTTGAATTTGATGAATTATTGAATAACAGTTCTTATCTTGTTATATGCCTGGCTAAGCTCTAATTCTTAATTTAGAAACTCGAGAACAAGTGTATTTTTTAGAAAAAATTATTAATAAGTTTTACATTATAGATATTTATCATGAACTTGACAAGCAGTTAAAACTGACTTAAAAGAGATTTTAGTTCAATTTTAAAATTTCCAATTTTTTTGTCAATGGTCTTTGGATTTTTAGAAATTAAGATTAGGGAAACCAAATAGATCTCTTTAACCCTGTAATATTGGCGCCAAGAAATCAAGATTCCATGGACCAGTTAAATATGATTTCCAATCCATTGCTCAGGAAGTTGTAAATTGATGCATATAAATACTTTTTTTTATTAAATTGCATGGATTTGCATGCTAAGAAAGATTTGACATATTGATCTTATCCTGTAACTTTCCAGAATTCCCTACTGATAAATTGTACGTGTTTTTCCATCTGACGCCACTTAATAAACAGTACGAACTGTGATTGTATTACATTTGTTTTTATTGGCTTTTTCTGTATTTTATATGATCAGTGCATTGTTTAAGCATATTTGTTTTTAGTTTTAGATGTAGAGAATCTTGCACATTGTATTGTAGTACACACAGATGATATCTAAAAATATTAATGATGACAATATATTTTTTACTGTGTGTTTTACTGCTGATATAAATCCTAATTACATTATCAGACCATATTTACTATGCTCTGATTTTGTTTTTTCTGTGTGACTATGACAGTTATAGAACGGTAATTACCATATCTTAGTAGTTCAATGCTTGAATAAAATGGCCATTGAATATGGCTTCATGCAAATCTTTGTTTATTTGTTTATTTATTTATTTTGATTTTAAAAAATTAAAATTGAATTGGATAGTGAAGAGTTCCTTGTTTTAAATTCATTAATTCTTAAATGACTGAGGAATGTTGTCTTGAACATTTCTTTGTAAAATGTTATTCAGATATTTTCTATAGAATATAAAAATGTAGAGGGGTTGAGAGCAAAGAAAATTGTACCCAAAAATATCTGTCCTGAGAGAGGATATGACCCCCCCCCCCAAAAAAAAAAAAAAAAAAAAAAAAAAAAATTAATAAATAAATTAAATAAAATAAAATAATAATAATAAATCAATGTATTAGACCAGTAAAATAATTCTGTATTAATTTTATTGTTCCCATGAAAGCATTCATTATTTTTACTTTAATTTCTGCCTGATAGGATTTTAAAAAAAAGGGAAAATAAATCTTTTCTTTGAATGATTTTGATGCAGTATTGTTGAAAGACACAGAATATTTGAATTACCTCCTCATGATTTTAAAGTACTTTCTATTTAGATAGAAAATATAGTGAAATTATCAGAACCAGGATGTGCCTATAATTTGGTCACTATTTTTTACCAGTTTGAATTTAAACCAATAGTCTAAAATTAGAAAGCAGCAAAAGACCAGGTAATTAATCAAGTGATTGTACACTGATTAAACTATTGTGATTACCTGATTTATAACGGAATCTACTTATCCCATATTTTGTAAATCAATTATACTTCTCTCCCGAGAATGTGATTTATTTTCATAAAATCCTACCAAATATCTGATAATATTATCTAAAATGTACAGGTAATTGGAATACAACAGGTGGTCAATTGCTGAAATAATGATTTTGAATTTTAGGTGATTTTCAATAAATGATTACAAATGGCTTAAGTATGGAAACATTAATCAAATAATTAACTTCCCTTTGTTAAGTACCTAGAAGGTAACCATTATTGTCAATTAAATGTTTGGTCTAATGTGTAAATCTGACGCAAAGTCAGTTAGTTAAGCTTGGATTTTATTGGTAAATTAATAATCATTATTAATGGTAAGATTTTTCATGGCAGCATAATGATTTACTGCTTATAATATATAAGGGGAATGAGTTCAGTTGATAATTCTTTGGAATAAAATAGATAATTAGTTTCAATTAAGATAATCAATGAATTGTGCCGATCTATACTAAATTGTCTTGCTATTTAAAGGCACTGTTGGAATGCTGATGCCACTTATTTCAAGTTAGCCAAAATCAGTGAATATTGTAGAACTTTCATGATTCAAATGTGGTTTTCTCATATATACAATGGATAATTCACAGTCATTATTCAGTCCAAGCTTTTCAACTTGGTGACATCTGTGTAATTCAATAATCATAACCCTGGGATAAGATGAAAAAAGCTAAGTAATGGTCACTTGCATCATAGTTAAGATTCTTTCACCGGTGAGTGCCTGAAGAAAACCACGACCTTTAGCAATTGAAATCACAATTAATTGTCTTAGGTACCATTCTCCCAGAGTTGGATTCAAACCTTAGGATTGAGAAGTGATGTATGCTATTTAAACCACTTATCAGAAGTCAGCAAGCCCCTTCCCCTCCCTTTGTGTAATTTAACGTCAAATTTGAAGTCCATGTATGCTTTGTCAAATTTATGATTAAACATTTCATTTGGCAATGTTAATTGTATTCACCAGGAGATGGTTTGTGGTTTGTTTCATAGTTGACTTATCCATGGTATTTTGTTTGGTTTAAGCTGAGATAAATATATAACAAATACCTGCTAAATTTTGATGTGCAATATATGTACATTTCGGAAAATCATTCCTCATCAGTGACACTAGGGGCCAAAAATTTTGATAGATAAAAAACAAAGGCCAAGCAGTTAAAAAATAACGAATCTGAAGTTCCAAAATTACCGTACATAAATCCAAATAAGTAATTTTGAGTAAAAGATGACAGAAAAGATAAATCAGTGTAATTATGATATGCTCAATAAATTTAATATTGCAATGTGAAAATCATTTGTTTTGTAAGACTCATCTTGCTAATAATCAACACATCAGCAATATGGTAAATGTTAAACTTAATAGCAAGAAATGTTTTCTACAAGTCAATATACCATTCTTTATGTACTTATAAATATAAGCATTATGAATACATAAAACAGTAATAACAAATATTTAAGACGAGGAGGTCAGAGAAGTCCAGGAGGTCAGAGAAAAGTTCCACATTGGAAATGTCTAAGAATTCACTGTAATGTTCTTCACAGTTTAGATGCTACATATCTAAGATTATAGGGATTCATACATAAGCCTTCTACAGGACATAGCTATATAATTAATTTCTGACATTGCTAAATGTCAGGTTGATGGTTTCTGGCATTACTAGACACAATTTTCCCTCATAGAGTAACTTTGAGTTTTTACAGACCGTCGGGCCATTGGCAATATATATTTCTATTACATGCTTCATTATTTTTTATTTTTCTGAACATAAAAAAATATTATCCAGGTGTTTCAGATTTGTACGAAGTAGAATCGTTGGCATTTTTATATCTTGTTAATATCTTCATAATCAGTGTTCAATATAAGTCCCTGTATTAATGGCCTAAGAAGCTTGGCTATGTGTAGCACTTACCTAAAGTGCGAGGGGTCACAGGTTCAAACACACCCCCTAGCATTTCTGAAGAGATTTATGTTTTAAGTGTCATGTTATATAGAAGACAAAAGTTCTCTAGATGATCAGGTCTTTTATAAAATACTGTTACACATTGAAAGTATAAATGGGGTTGTGATCTTCGGTCATTATGAATTAATTTTAAAAGAAAAATACCATGCAAACACATACAATGCTTTTGACCACATTAGCTACTGGAGCCGGACAGCCTACCATAATGTCATACTGTATAAGTATTTTTTTGGTTGTGTATTAATATTGGCACTTTTGGTGTTAAAATTATTTCCACCAATATTAATACACTTCAACATTATTTTGTCTGGCCTAGTCCAAAGGGAAACAATGACAGGGCCAATATTAATATGCACTAAAAGTGTGAGACCCTCAGTTACACCAAATATAATACACATTAATGTAAATAATAATACACTATAAATCAATTATGTATATTAAATGCAACTGTCTAGTAAGTCAGTAGCCCTTGCTCAAATTCTTGCTCAGATTTGAATTTGGACCTTGTGAAGCGCAAACAATTTGCCTAATCGGTAAACATTATCATGGCAGTTCTCAGTATTTATCATGTGAAATGTTTGCATGTCTCAAATTGGCATTTTTACTATTTGAAGCTTGTATTTAGCCAAAAATAGTTTAGAAAAATGTGTTTGGCTCAATAATATATCTTGGAAGTCAGTTTTAAAACCAGATATTTTTCAATACACTAAGTGTTCTACTTGTTTTTATTTCATTAACTTACATAAACGTAAGTGTTTGTTATGTTAACCTCTATGTCCATTATATTAATGTCTTTACCTCAATGTGTCAAGTCTACACAAACTTTATACATAGTTATAAAACTTTATGTCAAGTTTAATGTGTCAACGACTTTAGACATGTCATACTAAATATTTACTCTTTTTTTTTTTAAATATTACAATGCATTAATGTCATACAGAATATCTTTTTTCTTCATTATGGCAACTATTATTTCTTTGTAGATTTTTTTTTCAACTTTTTTTATTTTTACCTACAGTTAATGTTAAAGAAGTAGTTATAAAGGTTTAAAATTTGTCAGTTTTCACTTAACACACTGCTTTTAATGCATCTCTATATGATGATAAATTCCACTTATGAGCTTTGAAGTTTCCACATTGACTGACTAAATGGACACCTCCAGTTAAAACTTTATACAATCCCAAGGTTTTTCACTCCCATCTTGGCAGTATAAAAGAGTTGTGCTGTTATAGATCGAGGCATACTTGAAAAGAATAAAAGAAATAGATTTTTGGATTTCAAAATACTGTGGCTGTTACCAAGGTAACCTAGTAATCAGGGAACGTTATGACCATCTTTACTGTAAATAAATAAATTTATATTTCTGCTCCATTAACTTTATTCATAGCCTAAAACTTAAATATTATTGTTTATTTTTGCTTAAGTTTACATGACATTTGAGAGATTATCGTATATACATTAGATGTGGAATGATTGCTTATAGGCTGTTTTGAATGCTGCCAGAAAAATTGCTTATCATTCCAGTTTGAATTACCTTGCATGGATAAAAATGCTTACTAAACATTCCTACTTTTATTTATTTATTTATTTATTTATTTATTTTTTTTTTTTTTTTTTTTTTTTTTTTTTTTTTTTTTTTTTTTTTTTTTTTTTTGAAATTGTTCTTCTTTCTTTACACAATTTGCCCCAAAATATTTATTTTAAAAAATGCCAATCTAATCTATGGCTTCATTAGCATTTAAACTTGCTGTTTTCTTCATCAAAGGAATCAATGTTCAGCAACAATGTTTAGAGTGTATATAAGTGTCACAAATATTAAAATATTTCTTTTTTTTAAATATGTATTTGACAGATATGGCTTATGAGACACTCTACATACTGTACTATTAACCTAACCCAGATTTTTGCACTCTGGCTGTACTTATGTCCACTTGTAAGGATGTAATTGCATACAGAGTACCCATTTGATTTTACTGATTGCAAGCAAGTGTTGAGTAAGTGGTTCTGTATGGGATTAATTTTGCTAAGGCCGGGCTTTGTTAATTAAACATTTAATTATGAGCATAAAGTGTTTTATTCTGTATACATATACATGTATATTAATAAGAACATGACAGAATACAAGTGTATACACAGGATTTTTTTTTTTTTTTTTTTTGGCCAGTATTTTAATTTTTGATTTATTTTGGCTTTAAAAATGCTGTTCAGTTGTGTAATGATTACAGTCTAACTTGTGTTAGCGGCCACTTGTATAAAGCGGCCACTTGTCTATAACGGCCATATCTTATTCCCCCCGATGAATTTTGTTCTTTATTTCACCTCTATATAGCGGTCACTGTCTTATGCGGCCAGCGGCCACCATTTTTCCAACCCCAAGCTTCACCAGAACTGTCTATAGCGGCCATTTGCAATGTTTACGAAACTTCGTCAGTGTCCGGAAATTTCCAGAACCAGTCGGCATAAACAAAAAATCCCATAATACATTTCTGTTTATATGTATCTAAGCGGCCATATTAAGTAAAGCTTACATTCCGATAAGACATTGACATTTTTATTTATATTTTTTTTTACATGCAGTAATATTTTATGTTGTTTTTTTCATTTGGCCATAGTAAATGGAATGCATTGACTAACAGCGAGTAGAATTGTTAAATAAATCTGAAAAGGGGAAATTAAGCACTAGGAGTAGGAATCTTGCGGAAGTTATGGTGTTGGTCGAACCCAAATTAATTTAATCAAAGCTGTGTTATCAGACTATGAAGCAAATGTATCTTGCGAAATAAACCGTGTGTGCCGTTCTACCGCTAACGGACATTTATTTCGTTAGTTTGGAAATCGTACCAAGATGCGATATCAAGTCATTTCGGCACCAGTGCCACCAGTGTAAAAAGTCATTTCGGCAATGATATATTTTTGGCACCGACTTAAATTCAATTCCACACCAACTACGATTGGATTCGGCACCAGAAAAAAATTAATGGTTATTTTTATTAACGATATGTAAACAGTAAATTTGACAGTTACATATGACAATATGACACAGATAATCACTGCTCTGATCACTAAACCATGTAATTCATTATGTAACAACTTCCTTTGAAGTCTGAATTAGCAAGAGCGTGATGTGGGTCTGAAGTGACCTAATTATGTTGGTACAGGTGTAAGCGTTCTAAGAATAAAACTTTACTATGCAACAACTCTATACGTAGCAACAACAAAAAAAAAAAAAAAAAAAAAAAAAAAAAAACACGAGAGAGAGAGAACGGAACAATCAACCAATTAGACATATTTATGTTACAAGGCCGGTGTGGTGCAAAGGAATTGTAAATTCCTGAAGATGTTGAATAACTTGATGTTAAAATAATGTATTTAATTTTTTTGGTTAATCTCAAGTTATAGAAGAAACAGCTTCATGGTTAGCTCTATTCAGTTTAATTTGGGTACTAAAATGAATAAGAAAGAATGGTTCAGATAATTTTTGATGATCCTTGATAGAACTTGTCTATAAAGGCCACCTGTCTATAAAGGCCACTTTGGCCACATCCCTTGAGTGGCCTTTATAGACAGGTTTCACTGTATATACAAAGAGTTTGTTAATGGTATAATAAAAAAAATGGCAAAAAAATTAAATCAGTATAAATCAATTTTAATGAGAACATATGCTTGACAATCAAAGACTTATCTTCAGGGACAAAGAAACGTTTATGTCTGTTCTTAAATGGTAATATTATATATCCATCTTCTTCATATAGAGAATTTGAAATAATACAAAACGGCTGTGATGATGAAACAAATTATGAGAAATATATTTTTCCCAGTACAGTCATAAAGACCCTTGATTCCGCGTATAAAATAGTTACAGAAAGATGTATTATTTGATTTTCCCCAGAAAACCGAATACTAAAACCCAGTATAATTTTTTTAATTTACTCTTTTTGTTCCTCCTTAAAAGCCTATGGCTAGGTTGTAATTGGTAACCATGTACATTGTCATTGTCAAATAGAACATAATCAAACGATTTTCTACCAGTGTTTGACATTTTATTGTTTGTTTTCACTGTTTTGGGGATTTATTACCAGTTTGCTAACCTTTAATCTACAATTTTGCCAAGGATCTATGGACTTTCGTCTCTGATAAATCAATGAATTTCTTATTTCTTTTTATATAGCTGATGTCAACAGAATTGTTATATTGTTCTTACTATATGCTGTGTATATTTTTCTTATCAGTTTCATGTTGCGATTTACATTTGAATGATTAGATTTATAGTTTAATCAATGATAATATTTATAGACCTTTAAAAAGACAAAAGCTATATAAAACTAAAGATAAGATTGTAGAACGAGTTATTGTATTCATTTAATGGATGATTAGTGTTTTTTTTAGAATATTGTTTTGCAATATTGCCCAAATAAATTGTATATGTTAGAATGTTGCTTGTTTCCCTAGTGACCAAATAGCATTCCATAATTTGACAAAGGAAAATAAAGATTTTTCCATTCTTTTATTATTAGCCAATGATATGGCAGAGGTATATTCAGTGTGAAACTACACACAATGGTTTGCGGCAATTGTCATCTATTACCTTCTGTCTCCATCAATATGACCAGCTAGTCATGTAGAATCACCATACGTTGACAAAGGAAAATAAAGATATTTCCAATCCTTTATTATTAGCCAGTGATATGGCAGAGGTATAATTAGTGTGAAACAAAGTTAACACGAAATGGTTTGCGGCATTTGTCATCTATTACCTTCTGTCTCCATCAAAATGACCAGCTAGTCATGTAGAATCTTCTACTAAAGTCAAAGTAAATAGTACTAGAACGGTGAAGAAAACTGGAGTGCCCTAAAAATTTCTGATCTGGCTTAAATTTTGGTATATATAGCATTGGGAATTGAATCTATAATGTGACTGGCAACCCGTCTGCCATTAGTGCCTCTTTGTTAAATAAGAGATATTCCTACAAAAACTTAAAGATAATACATTTAGATCCAGTTGTTCAAACCTTTTTAGTTTAATCAGTGGTGAACATTATTACTAAAATTTTAAACATCAATAAAAGTTAACATATCATTATCATATTTATAGATTTATAGCCGTCTGCTTCAGTTTGATGGAATTCTCTGCACTTATTGCATTTTTAGCATTAATTTTTCACATATTTGATAACATGCAAAAATTGCACAATCAAATTTTGACTAATTAACTGATTAAGCTAATTAAACTTCAAACAACTGTCCTTGCACTGAAAAAGAGGGAATGCTTTAAATAAGAAAAAAGGTATTTATTTAAAACATCAACTACAAGCATTTTCAAGAAAATCTAGATCACTGGTTTGAACCTATAGATATAATAAATTATATAACTAGTGCATATACCTCAGATTGTTGAGTTTGTCTCCATTTTTGCCACCATTTACTTTTCAAGTAAACAGTTTTAAGCTTCATTAAATCAGTAATTGATTGTTTGATTTCTGAGATCAATAACATAAAATCATTACTGTCTAAGCCAGTGTGTTTGCAACAGTGAATTATGCAAAATTTTCAGAGAAAATCCAAAAAAATTGAATAAAGCTTGGTATTTATCACTTACTTGAGCCTTGTTGTGAAGCGAAATTGATATGGGCATTCACAAATTCCATAGAAAACTTATCACAGAGTGGAATGTTGATGCTCTTGGTAATTTAAATGTTGAGAAATCAAATAAATTTTGCTTTTTTTGTGCATATGACCAACTAAATCATCAAGGACATCACTTCATGTGGAATAATTTTTCTTCCTACAGAAATGTTTTATAGTAACCAAGAATGCATATAACAATTTCATGCTATTCAGCTCAGATAAGTGAAATAACAAAACTTAAAGCTTCCAGTTTATTGAATTTTCATATGAAAATTTTGTAAAATTCTCTGTCAAAGACACAGCGACTCAAATTAAAACACCATTGAACTAGTTTTACTAAGAATTTGAAGATTGAAACATAATTGGCTAAATTGATACTTCAAGCAAACCAAAAAAAAAAGAAAAATGCTTAAATAAGAAATAGTAATATCAAATATTTATGTGGCTTTCATAACATTGTAACTGAACAGAGTTAAATAAAAAAAAAATGGGGAAATCTTAAACCATTTATATAAAAAAAAACCCAGAAAAACTGAATGAGAAATAAAACAAACAAAAATTTCTTTTTCTGTGCTGTTGTCATGTGATTTAGGTGGTCAACCACACCTGATAAATGTTTTTTCATCTTGTTTTGTTTTTTTGTTTTTTTTTTTTCTGTTGGGCCTTTACAGTTTGGATTGGTACCAGTATAATGGACTGTTGTTCAACATGTTGTCCATTATCCATAATGTTGTTTATCATTGTAGACTAATGTACTATAGGACTCTTAAAGGACACCAAAAGTATACACTACTACATAGCAGATCAAAACAGGCCTCTAGAAACGGCACTTTTTCGGCAAAAAACGCCGGTTTGCAAGCAAATACGCCGGTTGTGAAAACATCCAACCAGCGAAAAATAAATTATTTCTGCACCCTTAATAATTATCTTATAACGTTAGATGAATATCAATCAGGTAACAGAACTATGGGCTTATACTCCGATAGATTGATAATTATCTTAATCCGTTAATTAGCTGTAATCATGTGATCAATGTACATGCATCGTTAGCTAGGACTCTTGTTACATGGCTTGAATAGTTTGATGATTGAGTAATATCGGTGTCTTTACCCGGGGAAACTACTTTAAAACAGCGATTGCTCAGAAAGTAACAAGGTTCGCCGGAAAATGACAAACAAAAGTAGTACATTTTTTTTTTTTTTTTTTTATTTTTTTTTTTTTTTTGAAATGACGGAAATTACATAAGACCACCATTTAGGTGTGTCTGATCTTTATTATTATACAGTTGATGACTTGAAATGTTCATTATATATTAGGTTATAGATAAATATATTAATAAAGGCTTCCTATAACGGTAAACTATCAAATATTAAACAATTAAAGAAACTGACATTACAAACACAGACGAAATCGTGCAATGGTCGGGAAGGAGAGAGAGAGAGAGAGAGAGAGAGAGAGAGAGAGAGAGAGAGAGAGAGAGAGAGAGAGAGGGAGTTGTTACCAAGGATACAAATATTGGCATTAAAAATCTTGTTTAACTGATTTTCTAAAATCGCCGGTTGACACTGCCGGCATTTCTGGAGCGCTGGATCAAAAATACTTGCACAACAATGTAAACATAACTCACGATAAGATTAATCATCAAATTTATTTGATTAATAATAGTAATAAAAATAATAATAATAATGATAGTGATAATAATCATAAAATGTGAAAAAGTTTTTTATAATAATAATAATAATAACAATCATAATAATAATAATAATTTATAAAAAAGTTTTATAATAATAATAATAATAATAAAAAATATCTAAAAAAAAGTTTTTACAGTAATGATAATAAGAATAATAATAAAAACATGTGAGAAGTAGAGGACTGCATTATAGAAATGCTGGTATAAAACCTATACAGAGATAGTAAGATCAGGTCAGATATGTTTTTATAAAAAACAAACAGTGGATCACTTGCCACTATATGATGTTATTCTAACATTTTATTATATTTTTCCCTCATCTTATTTTGTTTTCATATGGAAGATTAGAGTTGATATAAATTTGCTTCAGTTTTGATTGGATAATACTTCAGATCAATCAATTTTTTTTTTAATTTAAATGTTCATTTTTTTAGCTCAATTTGTGTAATTATATACACATTATTACATATGTAAGTTATTTATGTTTGTCTTTCAAAACCAACAAACGACTAGCCTGACACTGCTAGATACTGCTTCCTCCCTTTATGCTTGACATTAAAGGCACAGATTAATTGGTTCAGGTTCACCCATGGCAAAGATAATTTGAATGGGGAGATGGTATGCTTCTCTTCCACAAACTGACTCTGTGAGCTAACATCTTAACAAAAAAGTAACCCTTATATCTCACACATACACAACCTTCTTTGTAGAATAATCTTTAGAGATTTATATCTTTGCTCTCCTCGCATATTGCTGAAAAATTGCTGATGTGACTTTAAACAGCATTGTATAAACTAACCAGCCAGTTTTAGGTAAAATGTAGTTGTTGAAAATAAATCTATATGCATTAAAGCCTAGAGTAAGATATTGCTGATTATGGTTTCAGTTGCAATTCTTGTGCCTTTGATGAGGATTCTCTAAAGATGTATGTGACTAATCTAGTCATGCAATTATTTACCAAATAAATCATTTCTTGTGATGATCAAAATAAATTTTGAAGATAATTTTAAGTTTTAGATTCAGAAAAAAAAATCATTTTTATGTTTGATGAGTATTTAAATAATGATCTTTATACTAACTGGATTGTTGATATCAGAAAAAATAATGAAGAAGCTGGCAATATTTTTAATACATATTCATACTTGATATTAATTCTGCAAGAGCAGTACTTTTTTGTACATTTATTTCCTTGATTTATTTTAGTTAGATAAATTCAAAACAGTTGCGTTAATGTTTTTTTTTTTTTTTTACTTCAGTCAAGATTTTTCCCTTCTATTGAGACAGCCGTTCTGGATGATGGAAAAATCATAAGTGCCCATAGAAAACTGTCAACCTTCAGCAAGCAATTAGCTAGTAAACTATAATCAAAATAATTTGACTTAGTGGCATTCATTCCTGGTAAGATCGGTGTGATCTAAGGATTGGGCTTTAGACCACTCTGCCACTGAGGCCCCAGGATAAATTTTGAGAAAATTTAATTGTTCATGTTATAACTGTATGCTTTTTATTACGTCTTTGTGAAATGTAGTAAAAGTATAATCACATTATTATTATTGTGAAACCATTTCAAATTCAAAACTAATGACGTTCGTCAAAAATAAATAATAAATAAATAAAAATAAAAATATTATTTAGGCATTTTGTCCTCTTTATCACTAGAAAAGAGATAACTATGCCACTGTGATAGCATAAATTAGGGGAGATAACTGTGCTATTGTGATAGCATTAATAAGGGGAGATAAATGTGCTGTGATGATAACATAAATTAGGGGATATAACTGTCCTATTGTGATAACATAAATCAGGGGAGATAACTGTGCTGTGGTGGTAGCAAAAATTAGGGGAGATAATTGTGCTGTTATGATAACACTAATTAGGAGAGATAACTGTGATTGTGACAGCATAAATTAGGGGAGAAATTTTTTTTTGAAAAATACTATGACTCTTTTGATTATTGAAAAATGTTCATAAATTTTCGTCATGAACATGATGAATCACAGAATGTTTTATACTTTTTATAATTATGGCCCAGACATATAAATCACATTGGACAAAATGTTCTTTAGAAGATTAGGTAATCTTGTAAAACATGCAAACAGGGGTTATAAAATTCCTAATTAACGACAGTCAATTTTTGTTTTTACAGACTTTAAGACATTGATTTTTTGTCCCAAAATCAATCAGTTTAACACAGAATGGTAATTCTAGACATTGATATCACGGATGAATGGAAGTTATGTATTAAAAAGTTATTTGAAGCAAGTTAATTCCAACAGAAATGTGTGACTACAATTTTTTGTGATTGATAGAATTTATTTTGGACATTTTAACAAGAGTGGTCTGTGATTACAGAACAAAGCCAGGCATGCTGTTGATTGAATTAATTGACTCTAAAAACATTGTTATCACACCTCTCAGTTTACAGCCTTACTAATGAAACAAGGGGAGAAAATTGTATGGATGGACTGGAGATTTAACTTGGACCTTCCTTCCACAAAATAAACTAGACAGCTAATAATTTTTTTTTTTTTTTTCTTTTTCTTTTTTGTTAGCTCACCTGAGCCAAAGGCTCAGATGAGCTATTGCAATCTATCACCGTCCGTTGTCCGTCGTCCGTTGTGCGTCGTCCGTCGTGTGTAAACTTTACATTTTAATCTTCTCCTCCAAAACTACTGCGCAAAATTTGATGAAACTTGGTGATTATCATGCCTGGGTAACAGCCTTTCAAAATTTTGTTCCGGGTTTGGCCACGCCTAACAAGATGGCCGCTGTTACTAAAATAGCAAAAAGACAAAAAAATCTTCTTCTCTGAAACCAGAAGGTGCAGGCAAATTTTGATCGAATATTTGGATTCAGCATACCTGGGAACATTCAAATTGTGTTTTTCATGAAAATTGAGCGAAAAATAGGTCATACGTTTTTTGTGTAAAATTATGTAAGTTTGAAAATGAGACATTTGTTGTTATAACTCAATAACGGCTGAAGATAATTGTATGGAGTTTTCACTGTTGATCTTGTCTTGATATTTTCTTCCAAAAGATGTCAAGGTCAAAGGTCAAGGTCATGTCCCTGCTTTTGACCTTTGATAAAAAAATCCTATTTTTTAAACATTTCAGGTGATAATGGCATGGGATTTTCAATTAATTGTAGGTAGTGACATGACGATCATTTTGATATATGACTCAAGGTCATACGTTCAAAGGTCAAGGTCATATGTGCATATAAAGCCTGAAATTGTAATTATCTTGGAAACTATTTACTTTTTGCATAGGCATATATATAAGAATATTGTAGGTAGTGAGATGACAATAATTTTGATATATGACTCAAGGTCATACGTTCAAAGGTCAAGGTCATAGGTGCATAAAAAGACTCAAATTGTTGATTATGTTGTAAACTATTTACTTTTTGTATAGACATATATATCAGAATATTGTAGGTATTGACATTACGATCATTTTGATATATGACTCAAGGTCATACATTCAAAGGTCAAGGTCATAAATACATAAAAAGCTTGAAATTGTAATTATCTTGTAAACTATTTACTTTTTGTATAGACATATATATCAGAATATTGTAGGTATTGATGAGACGATCATTTTGATATATGACTCAAGGTCATATGTTCAAAGGTCAAGGTCATAGATGCATAAAAAGACTCAAATTGTTAATTATCTTGAAAACTGTCAACTTTTTGCATAGACATATATATATAATGGAATATTGTAGGTGTTGACATGACAATTATTTTTATATATGACTCTAGGTCATACATTCAAAGGTCAAGGTCATAGGTGCATAAAAAGCCTGAAATTGTTAATTATCTTGGAAACTATTAACTTTTTGTATAGACATATACCAGAATATTGTAGGTATTGAGATGATGATCATTTTGACATATGACTCAAGGTCATACATTCAAAGGTCAAGGTCATAGGTGCATAAAAAGCCTGAAATTGTTAATTATCTTGGAAACTATTAACTTTTTGTATAGACATATATACCAGAATATTGTAGGTATTGACATAACGATCATTTTTATATATGACTCAAGGTCATACATTCAAAGGTCAAGGTCATAGGTGCATAAAAAGCCTGAAATTGTTAATTATCTTGGAAACTATTAACTTTTTGTATAGACATATATCAGAATATTGTAGGTATTGACATGATGATCATTTTGATATATTACTGAAGGTCATACATTCAAAGGTCAAGGTCATAGGTGCATAAAAAGCCTGAAATTGTTAATTATCTTGGAAACTATTAACTTTTTGTATAGACATATATATTGTAGGTATTGAGATGATGATCATTTTGACATATGACGCAAGGTCATACGTTCAAAGGTCAAGGTCATAGGTGCATAAAAAGTCTGAAATTGATAATTATCTTGGAAACTATTAACTTTTTGTATAGGCATGTATATTAGAATATTGTATGTATTTTTGCCATTGATTTTGGCCATATCCTCAGGTGAGCATTAAGGCCCATGGGCCTCTTGTTTTATTTTATTTTATTTATTTATTTATTTATTTTTTTGAGTATTGCACAAGTGGAAAATCTGGACCCCAAAAACCCTCAGATAGACTTTTTGAGGACACCTATTGTCAGTTTACAATTTCCACTGCCACTCTGGCCACTTAACTTTAACAGGAAGTAGGAAAAAATGCAGGATAGAATGGGGATTAAAACCAAAAACCATTGGTAATATAACCACACTTTGAATATTAGAATGCTTTTTTAAATGGAATCAAGACATAAAAGTATGAAAACTTACAAGAAAAAATGATTATCAGTTTTTTAAGCTAAACTAGTTTAAATTGTAAAATAAAAAGAAGTTCAGTGCTTTGAGCTTATAATCTTAGTGTTTGCACTTAATCAACACAAGCACCTGAGTAATTACTTAATTATTACAACACTAATTGACTTAACTTTTATTAGAATATTGTAATAAGATGTAAAGTAATTCAGAATTATCATGATGAAAAATTCACTAAATATCTAGCTTTATTGCAAATAATTATTTTTGGAATTATATAGGATTGATAATGAAACTTGTAATTGAGAACAGATGAAGTGATGTATATTCAGTTACCAATCACTTGATGTTCTGTATAGTCATTTGTTCATTATCAGTATCATCAGTATTGGTACCTGTGATCAGTCCAAATACTAGCCAGGAAACCTCATTTACAGAAACGTCAATATTTCCTTAGGTCTGTCATGGAAATAATCGAGGCATATCACCAATAGATCGTGATCAGTTTGGATTTTTTAACTTATAGATTGTGGTAAAATTTTATCCAGTAGTTATAACAACTGATATTTATCGTCAATGTATTAGCAGTGATTTTGTTGATTCTTGTAAAATTTTCTTCAGTCAGGTTATAACAGTGTTATAAAGACTGATATAAGTTATTTTGGATGTTATAATTGTTGACACCACTCGGAGGGAGAACATCTGAGGAGGTAGTTAATCTGATTGATTTTAAGTAAGTGATAGTATCATTTTATATCGAGCGTTGAAGAGTTCAAATTTCACTGGACTTGGTACCTAAGGATGGATAAGCATGCATCTTGTGAATAGTTCTTAGTATTTTACTATCAAGATTTGGACTATGTATCAGATAAGTACAGGAAATATCATCTTAACTGATACTGAAAATTGTGTATACACCTGACAATACAAAGTGAACTTAACAGATAATGTATAATATTGTACATTAGAAGATTAAATTGTACCTCGGGTTGAAGTATTTAGTTGCCCTTCGGAATGCATATTAAGTAGATTATCATATTTCCTTCATAGCAGTAGTTTGAGACTTTTCTTCAGGTGCAAATTTTTCAGGTGACTTAATTTAATGTGTAACACTCACCTATATATTGCACTTTAATTTTACTTTCAATTTGTCAGATTTAAAAAAAAAAACAGATTGTTTGTTTACAAAATAGATTTTCATTGGTACGTCATTTAACATACCTGTGCATTTCTCACATATATTGTCCAGCAAGGTGAACTTAAACAGTTTACGTCACTACATAGTTGACTGCCATTGTTTCATACTATATGCATAAATAAATAATGATATGAGGGATTTTTCATTGACAGAAGCTGGACAGCTATATGGGCATATCAGCAATAATTCACGTAGGATAATATTATTACTGCAATGTAATGATCATATCATTACAACAGTGTATAAAATTTCATTGGATAGCTGGTATTGAATTACACTAATGCATTTTGAGGAAAATAGTTTCTGGATTTTCAAGATTTAAATTCCATAAAGGAACTTGAAAATAGATGTTATCTTTGTTAAAGTAAAATGTGATTGAGGTTGAAATTAGTCATATACAATATACCTTCAGTTTAACGTGAATTTGTATATATATAAGAATATTTAGACGGAGTGTTTGATGTTTCTTATAAAAAATACTTACCGGAACTTTTGTTTATATATAATAAGTATACAATGCCAGTGTAGGAAATGATTTAATTGGTTAATAAAACACGAAGCATGTATCATTGATTATTTTGTATCATGGACTAGTAAATATATAATTAAACGCTAAAGTTAAAACAGTTTCACCTTATTCTATATCCTTTATTCCTGTCAAGTTTTCATGCTGGTATGTTATGGATAGAGTACAATAAAACACGTGCTTACAAACAGATTTGTTTGGATAATAACATACACATGTTATATTATATATCAATAACGAAGCAGTGCATTATTGATAATAGAAGTGAATGAATGTTTTATTTGATAACAGTGCTTTCTGATGGTCACAGTTTAAATTGTGTTTTATATGGTAATGTTGACCATCAAATATTAGAGGAAATCTAAAACTGATTGGCATTCTATCATAGGGGAAATCCAAGTGTCGGATCTATATTTGAAAAATTCTGATTCAGTGATGGATCATTAGTTTTTTCAACAGTTGTTCATGCAGTTTACTTTATCTGAATGTCATCTATATCTTGATCTAAAAAGGATTTATATTAATGGTAATACACAGATAGATCTAAATAATACAAGAATATATTTGTAAAAAATGTTGTCTGTTCCCGACTGGAATGTTCCGAGACGTAGACATTCGTGGATTTGGTAAGTGTAGGTTTTTTGTTATATAAAAAAAAAAAAATGTTTTATCTCAGTGACTGTAAATATATTTAATGTTTTCATATATAGTTGAAATAGAATTTAATCTGAAAGAATTGTTGAGAAATAATTTCCTCAGGTGATAAATACATGTATATACATATACCGGTATATATATATATATATATATATATAATTTAATGTTGTGAATCTTCTTTGTAAAAGAGTGTACAAATAAATAAATTTTAAAAATAATTTATTATCAAAAATATATACATATCTTTCTGTTTAAAAAATGGTGTTATATTTCGCTGAATTGACTTCCTTTTTTTTTTTTTTTTTTGAAACAATTTAAATTTTCTCATAATTTTCTGTAGAGAGTAAAACATATCTGGGTTAAAAATGTGTCAAAATCAGCCCTCAATAAAAATTTCTTGATTCTTGAAAAACACAGAAAATATATCCATGGGATTTTCATCAAAATAAATCAAAACTTGTGAGATATAATTCAGTCCTGCCTACAAATCACCCATCTATATATTACTTGGCTACAACAGTTAACTTGTTTTTAGCTTTAAATTAGTCTTATCACACCTACAAAGGCTTTGATTTCTTGTCAGCACTGTCTAAGCATGGAACTTTTTTTTCTTTGTATTTACTTGTTAAGAAAATCTGTTTTAGTGACCACCTCTTCAGAAAGACCACCTGTCCATTAAAACCAATATTTTGAGATCCATTTGCTCAATATTTCAACCACTAAGAACCTCTTTAAAGATCACCTGTCTATTAAGTCCATACTGTTTAGGTCTTGTCAGTGGTTATTATATACAGATTTTACTGTATAACAAGATAATGAAGCATGTATGGGCCACCCAGTTATTTTATATGGATCATGCATAAAAAAAAAGTTTAAAAAGTGGTTTTAATCACATTTGTATTATCACGGATTATATTTCATATTAAAGTTATATTACTAAGTGTTTGCAGGGGTTAGGTTAAACAAGTACACTTGCCCTTAGAAGAGTGTTATAGTACTAGCCCACATGTTTAATAAACCACAGAAAGATAATGTCATGTGTATCTTGGCTGTTATACTTTTAACCTCTTTTTTTAACATGTATCATAGCAAGTCACTATTTAAACAAAATTTGTTATTTTGCCTGCTGAGCAGAATAGATATTTTAAATCCCAGATCAATGCTTTAATTATGATCAGTTATTGGGCTATCATAACACTTTGGGTACAGCTTTCCATTTTCTTTACGGGGTTAAGCTAAGTGGTCTACATCATGTGCTTACTAACATCCAGCTTCCCAATCTCATTTGGACTGATCTAGTGAGAGTTTATCAGTTTGTTTAACTGGCTTTCTCCAGGAATTCAGGTTTCCTCTTATATTTCTGAAACAACTGTCTACATATAAGAAGAAATCTGAACCCCATTACACCACTCTATTGTTAATACTATTTTGCCATTTAGATTTATTTTTATTAAGTTTTAACAGAAATAATAACCTCCTTATCTGTCTATAGACAGATATAAAATTTTGCAGTTTTGTTAGTATAAACACTTTTGTGGTCCCATTATGATATACATTATTTGATATAGATTTTAAAATTTACAGTTGATTTTTATTATTTTTGTGATTGATAGGAATCACTAAAATAAGAAACTTTATTGCAGGGGGGGAAAATTGTTATGATTTAAATATGTAAATAGGCTACCAAAATTGCTTATTTATACATATTGATCTTAAGACTGAAATAAACATTTTAAGATTTCACAAATATCCATTAAAATCTAATGTGTGCAAATAGGATTACTTTCATTCAATATCAATCTTTACATATATACTTTCTTTGGTTATAATATTCACAAAACAAATCTAGAATCAAGTCATTATTTAATGTGGATTTAACTTGAAGGAATATGATAATAAATATATTTTGAATTCCCTTAGACCATGATTTTAAGTGGTTTAAGAAAAATCCTCTGTTTTATACTAAAAGTCAGCTTGTAAAAGTTGAATTAAGTGGAGTATTCAGTTTTAAGCCACAATAAAGATTCTTTATCAGTCTAGTTCTAGGATGGCTTTGAAAGAGTAAAATGCATTGAGAAAATTATTGACCTTCAGCACATGAGTTGTCAAACTTTCTTACACTAGGATCAGCCCCAAGACCTACGTTAATTAAAGATAATTAAAGTCTTATTTGGTTATGATTTACGCAGTTTAACTCCTTATATAACAATGATGACGTAACTAGGTAATTAAAAGAATCGAAACATTTTGAATACATGTATATGAAACAATAGATACAACAATACCACATGATCTACATATATGCTATATCTTAATTCTCCATTCTAACTCATTATTGACTCATTAGTTGAACTGATTGAATTTTATTTTTGTTGCATTTATATATCAGGGATTTTACTTGCATTTAAAAAACTCTGGCATGATGGGGGTTATGATGATGTTGATAATGATAAAGATGATGATGATGATGATGGTGGTGGTAGTGGTGGTGATGTCAGTAGTGGTTGTGCTGGTATGGGTACTGCTGATGTGGTGATAACATCTGTAATGATGTTGAAGGTAGAAATGGTGGTGATGATGTTAATGACCTTGATGATATTGTCATTGATGATGTTGGCATTGATGATGATGATGATGATGATGATGATGATGATGATGATGATGATGAAGATGATAAAAGGGCCTTAGTGAGTGAGATGTCTAAAGCAAACAATAACAAATCACAGTGCCTTTTTTCATCAAGGTTTAAATTGTGCTGAGTGGCAGATAGACATCAGTTCTTTTGTTGAAGATTAGTGTTTTTTCTGGACACTCTGGTTTTCTCCACCATCTAGAAATTGTCACCCTGTTATAAGTGGATGGATCTTGACTTGGGCATTAAACCATTTTTTTACTTTCCACTTAAACATGGGATTACTTATGAAGATCTTATTATATAATATTATATTTTTGAAACTTTCTTTAGATTGATTACTTATATATCTATATACATTTTTGATGCAACAGATGCGAATTGCTTCAGTTAATAGATTTTGTTTAAGGAATGACAATTTACAATGCTACAATATTCATTTTTCAATTTTTTATAATATATAAGTTAAAAACTAAGATACATTGCCAAGCTGTTAAACACAAAACTAGCAGCTGAAATTTATGTGAAATGACTCAGAATTTCAGTTATTAAATGTGCATTTACTATTTATTTCATATGGTTGTGGGTTCACTCCTAAAACCATATGCATTATAAAAAAATGTTGGTGGGTAATTAATATGCCAACAGTTTGAAATTGAATTCAACTTTATAGCTAAGTTGTTGAGCTGTTTGAATCATTAATTGCAAAGCAGTTTGTGTATTAATTTGTTATTTGTAGTTGTGGGTTCAATCCAAAAAACACAGTAAATTATTAGGCCTAATTTAAAGCTACTAGGTTTAATGAATCAACAATTCAATGTATTTAACTTAAATGACTTACCAATTATTTCTAAGTTTGGTGCATGTTAAAAAAAGTTTGAGAGGTTTGGGGTTCAATTTCCATAAATTAATCTCTTTAATGAATATAGCCATTATCTTTATGGTATTGATATTTTGAACAGGAAACATAAATTTATTGTTTAGTTTGTTGATTGTCGAAAAAAAATGACATTTAAGAAAAAAAATTTTTAAAAAATCAAAAGCATATTTTTATCAATACAATAAACTTAGTAACAGTACTTAAGTAACCATAGTTATTAAATTTTAGGAACAAATTGAGAATAAAGATATTTTTAACCTTATATAGTATTCCCATGTTAAGATTAAAACAGTCTTAAAGAATCATAAGAGAATTATATATATATATTATTATTACTATTATCTATCATGAAATATGATTCTGAGGAAATCTTTAAATAGTAATGATATTTTCTGTAAGTTTTACATTTCTCATGGGAGTATGATCTTTTAACCTTCAATTAGTTATTTAGTTATAACAAATTCTGATATTTGTCACGTTAGTGTTATCAGGTTGATCATTTTGTAAAAACCTTTTTTTTTTTTTTTTTGGCAACATTTAAAT
Organism: Tegillarca granosa; assembly: GCA_029721355.1. Classification (NCBI taxonomy): domain Eukaryota; kingdom Metazoa; phylum Mollusca; class Bivalvia; order Arcoida; family Arcidae; genus Tegillarca; species Tegillarca granosa. The sequence goes on along the minus strand of CM056598.1, from coordinate 42,003,988 downwards.
AGACTTTAAACCCAAATTTTACTGATCTTTATTTATTTTGGAAAAAATATCTCAAAAAAAAAAAAAATAAATAAAAAAAAAAAGGTTTTACATTATTTATTAAAACATGATATGATGTAAAAAAATCCCCCTTTTCGATTGGTTGGTTGTAATATTGTTGAACGTTGCATCAGCAGTTTTTCAGAAAGTAAGAATATTAAACCCTAAGTATTAATCTTAAGAATGAGTACATATATGTGAAAAATGTCTGAGTTTATAATATGGTTTCTGCCTTGTACAATCATGCATTTGAAGCAACTTTATGTTAAGGTGCTAGGTCACCTGGTCAGAATGCTGCAGATAAATTCATCACTTCCCCGGTCACATTATCTTGGCAAAAGTTGAACCCAGTCAATACTCATGTCCCTTAATGCAATCATTGGGGAAGAATCAGTATCTCATATTTTTGAGACTCATGTATGACCTGGCCAGGGTTAGAACCCCCATCTTCCCACTTTTGAGGCAAACATTCTACCCTTGAGCCAATAAGGCTATATCAGCTGTGTTAGAAGATACATGATCAAGTCATTAAAGCTGCAAATTTGTCAGTTAATTTGCCAGAATTTGGTGTTTCACCCTCCTAGGTACTCAGGTTTTTACACCATCTGACTGTCTCAACTTAAAAAAAATCAAATTAGTTGTAAAACCATACTTCATTTTAATTTTTTTTTTAATTTTATTTTAATTTATTTTTTTCACACCAACATCTACCATTTTCATTAGGTTTGGCTCTTTGATTTGTAGTAAAACTCATAAGAAGCATTCAATTTTCAGATACAACATTGATATGAACTGAAAAAAAATGACTTTTATTTGAGAAGAATAACTTAATAAGATTACTTTATAAGATAAGTTCTGATTTTAATGATAAATTCATTGCGGAATTGCATGCTGATAAAATATATAGTGTTTTTAATTATAATATGTACAGTTCTAATATGTTTAGGTGATTACGCAATTACACTCCCAACAGATTTTCATAAAAGCATGTCTGATAACTGATAAATTAAAATAGGTATATTTCCAATAGTATTCTTTTGATGTTGATTTCAAAAAAGAGTGTAAAGGGAAGAGTAATCGAGTTCAAAAATGGTAGAGAAAACCTGAGTTATTAAAGATAACCATTTGTGACCTTTAGGCAAGCGTACTAGTGAACTTTGTCAAGTAAAGATCTGATAAAAGTAGATTTCCCAACAAGGCAGTGAGAGGTGATGTGCACACTCTTAATAGTGCTTGGCAACAATATACCACAATTTCATATAATCCCAGAACATATGATTAAGTTAAAGCCTTTAACCATTACAGTTTGTTGTTCGAAAATTTGGAAGTAAAATACTTTTTACACAAAGTTTTAAAATTTCTTGCATTTTTATCAGTCCATCAATTTATTTTCCCGTTTATTAATTATTTCTGTCCATCTGTTCCCTATTAAACACATTTATATTGACCAAATCACTATGTTTGTCAATCAATTTACCTATAAATATTAATTATTCTACCAACATATCTAGTCATTTCTGTTTTCTTCCTAGCTTAGTTTCAAATTAGATGATAGTGGCTAATTGGTCAAAGCATTATTGTTAGCTTTTAAATCCTGATATAATTTATCTTACTGACTTCAATGTGTTACGTTTCTGCAGCCAATGATTCACGTGACATAGATTTTTGTGTTGTGTTGAAGTGGGTTTGTTTATGGTATAATTTGGAGTGGAATGGAATAATGTGTTTTAAATCCAAGTCAAGTCTCTTTCACTCAATTTGAGTCATTTCTCTGGTGGTAAAACTTTAAGAAAGTCACTGTTCTTTTGAAAGCAAACTGAAATATATCCTCACATTTGACCTAAGTGCTGACAAATGCTGTGATTTTGGACTTTCAACTACTGAGGCTGCAAACAGTATATTGGGTCAGTTTTTGGCACAATATAAATTGCAGTTCATAAACAACAATAGTTTGCTCAAAACTGTATTTCATATGGACTTTTTTAAACAATCTTTGATTAATATGATATTATCCCATTCTAAATAGCTGAAATATTGCTGATGCAAAGTAAAACAACAACAATCAAAAACAGCAACCCCAAAAAAAAAAAAAAGAAAAAAATTCTCCACAGTAGATTGTAGAATAGCTAAAACATCACTGAGGTAATGCAAAACATCAACCATCTATCTGGCTGATCAGTTCTCATCCATTTTAGGTAGAAATGTCTGATAAATTTGAAAAGTTTACTGTGAATTTACAATTGTATGATTTCCACTCAAAGTGAATTAAATGATTAAAATTTAAAATTAAATTAATTAAAATTTGTCTATTATCATCTTACTCATTGTCTTAGCTTTTATTGTTTGGCTTGTTTAAGATTCATTGGGCCATGGAAAATATTAACTCTTAAATTTTGATGTTATGAATTGTTGATGTATAGGATATTTATAGTTTTAATCTTCCTTTTTAAAAATTGCATTTTTTTATGGTATATTTTTATTTTGAATGAGTTTTGTTAATGTTTATAACTGTTGTTTTAAATTAAGTTCGAATATTCAAAGATTAATCTGTAAGTTGGAGGTGTTGAAGTGGTTGAAGTGGTGAACAAAATGAAGGAAAGTATAATTTATAAGTTACCTTTTGAGCAAATAGTGGAAATTTGAAAGAAATAGAGTTTGTAAGAGAAAAGAGAAAAATAAGAATATGCAAAGATTTAAATCTTTATGTTTACTTGTCATTTATAGATGGTTTTGTAAGTTTTGAACAAACATTTACTTAAATATGTTTTTTGAAAATTTAAGTTGTCATTTAAAAATATCACTTTAGGGGCCTTGGTGACTAAGTGGTCAAAAGTCTGCTTACAAATCACAGTACCTCCCACCATCTGGGTTCAAATCCTACTCGAGACAGAACCTAAGGTAAGAAAGATGGTCAGTAAATTAAGGTCAATGGTTTTCTGTGGACAGTCTGCTTTCTTCGACTATTTCCACTATTTCAGAACTGATAACTCCGATACAAGTTAAAACAAAATTTTCATTGGACATAAACATGACATTACTGATTCTTCCACTTTAATTTGATACAGTTTTATGTTATGAAAACTGTGTTCTAATTTTTGTGGCAAAAAGTTACCAGTCAAATGACAAAAAAATGTATTCTTTGATCTGATTGGTAAAAAAAAAATAAATGTTTGAAAATATTAGCCAATGTAATAGCCTCTTGTTGGATGAAATCTACCTGTCTAATATGGTCATGATTTTATCTTATCTTATTCACAGAGCATTAACTGAAAAAATTCTCATATTTAATCAAAATTGTTAAATGACATACTGGCTGATCTAAGTGATAATTGTTTTTATATTCTTCATGGAGATAGACTTGATACTTGTTACTTTTGATGTCATATCTCTGTTCCTGATCAGTAATTAACCAAACAGAAAGTGTCAATATTTATTGTTTTTTGATATGAAAGCGATGAATATTTTTAATAACATCATATATACACAGAAATATTATCTCATTTTGAGGTAAATGAACTTTTAACTGTAGAATGTGATATCCCCTGATTTAATTTACAATAAAAGTATGTCTTATATGATGTTGTTTCATTGTGATAGGGTTTTTCTTTCAAGATACATTTACCTTGGATGTTTCAATGATTCCTAAACAAATGCCTGCAGAAATAAAAAAGAAATTGGCAAAATGTTAAAGAACACTAAATAAAGTATAGTCTGAATACAAATATAATCCTTATCTGGGCAAACCGCTGCGGTAGCTCAGTTGGTAGAGTGCTCGCTGTGTAAGTGGGAGTTCGAACCGGACTGTGTCTGACTCAAGACTTGAAAATGGGTAGTGACTGTCATTACGAAATGAAAGTCAGGGTTCTTTTATATGGGAACTTAAAATAAGCAAGGTCTCTTGTCATGGTAGGTGTGGCAAGATAAAGAACCCTGCTGTATAATGCCATCAGCGCAATGCACAGGCAAAAATTTCTGCACTTTGGTCTGTAGCTGGCGACCTCTCAATATTTGCGAAATATTCTTGACTGGGATGTTAAGCACCATTACTCAACTCAACTCTTATCTAGGCATATTTCATTGCTTATTCTTACATATCAAATCTTAGCATAAGCAGCATTGCTTAGGTTTACAAATCCAAAACTTATCTAACATTATCCAAATCTGTTTTAGGCTCTGCACCATGCAACACAAAAAAAGATGAGACCAAACTTGACCATTTTAAATGTTAAGCACTTGACTTTCCAAAAACAAAAACAAACAAAATTAATTCATACAAATTTGCTGACTCGTATCCACATTTTGGATAAAATAAATAATAAATATGGACTTTTTTACCATTAATCTTTCAAAACAAATTTTACTAGGTTTATAGTTTAATAGAATTACAAGTATTTTTAAACTGCAATATTCAATGGATTTTAGAATTTGTGACTACAATGTTAAAGGTATTTGCATCCATATATTGCCATAAAAAGTAGAATGAATCCATAAGATTTTAATTAATAGAAACCATTATATGTTAAATATAAACTATGTTTATTGATCAAATCCTGATTTAGTGTAGAATTCCAAAATATCCCTTTGATTTATTTTTTGATAGAATTTCTTCTCAACATTCTGAAGTAATAAAACATGATTTTAGATTGAATTTAAGTATGGATTTATTTTTTAGTTAAATTATTTTTTAAAAGGGTTCAGTATATTTCAATAATTTATTGAATTTTTTAATAACACTCATTTTATTTTCAAAAGCTGCTGAACATTAAGATTAATATATTCGTTTATGCAATGAAAAGACAAATTATAAGATGTTATCAGAAGCTGTAAAATGAAAACATAATTGCAGATAGCATTTTTTAAAAAGTTTATTTTAGGTATTGTTAATTCCCCTTGATAAATTTCAAACATCAGTGAAATGTGGCATTCTTCATAAATTCTTATTAAGATATTTATAAATATGAAAGATAATCATCCTTATCACAAGTATTTCATTGATAAAACTGTTCCCTTAATCTTGTGGAGGTGTTTCATAATCAGAATGAAATACAAAGGGAGGAAAGAAAAATGTACAATCATTGATCAAATATTTTTGGCCAATCTGATTCAGTCAGGATAATGATCTCTGAATTTTAATCCAATCAGTGTAATGATGGATACAATGTTATCCTATCAGTGTAATGATCTGTGAACTCTTATCCAATCAATGTAATGATGGATACAATGTTATCCAATCAGTGTAATGATATGTGCAATCTTACTCAATCATAACTTATATAAGTAAACCTTTTTACCTACTTCTTGTGTATACAGTTCATGTCTTAATTTACTTAATTATTTACCATATTGAGTTACATGAATCATGAAAAACATACTTTAGGGGAGTTTACCAATTATCTGCCTTGTAATTGCATAAACATGTTTAAAAAGACCATTTTGTATATGGAAGGTTGATCTCCATTGCACTAGCTTGCTTCTATCAATTAAGGCACAAATCCACTCAAGACTCAGTCTCTAAAACACATTGCCTTTCTTGAAAAATACCTCACAATCAAGCAATAGTTTGCATATGCACACTTCAGATCCTACTATGGCAAATGCTAGTGTGAGGAAGTTTGTGATTTTGAAAGGTTGGTGGTTCTTTCTGGGCATTCATCATACCAAGACTGATGGCTTCAATATAAGTGAAAGAATATTGATTGGAATGTTCAAAATCTTTTTTTCCCTCTATTTATCTACACTGAGGTGGAGTTTGGTTTATCAGTAAATTTATTGAACACTTGATTAAATTTATTTCTGAACTGCATTTGTTTTCTTCTTCACTTGTCTTAAGGTGATAAAAAATCCTGTAGATATGATAGGTTTTGATTTATTTAAATCCTGTGGGAATAATTTGTTTTCAGAAATTTTGTTGAGATGAGTGGTTTTGTTTCTGTAAATCCTGTGGATATTTGTTGTTCTGTTCTGTGGAGATGAGCATTTTGTTTCTATTTGTCCCTTGCTACAGTGTCAAAAATTCTTGTACATGCAGATTCTTGTATTTTAGAAAAATAATTTGACAAGAATTAAATCAAACATGAATGCATTTGAAATAAGTTAAAATTTTGACTTGAATTAAGTTTGGTATTTTTCACTTACTAAAATTTGATATTCACATTCCCGGTTACCATAAAACATTTCTGTGGAAAGTAAACTGTGGCTGCTAAAAGGGTTTTCATGTAAAAATGGTGATGTTTACACTGGAAGTGATGTTATTTGTGACAAATTGTGTCGTATGCACAAAAGAATCCACCATTTGTTTTGTTTTTTAACGTAAAATTACTGTAGCAGCACCAGTTTTCTTTCTATGGAAATATTTACGGTAATCATGGATGTGCATGGCAATTTTTAGTTACAACTAGGCTTAAGAAATCAACAAATACCAAGTTAATTCAAGTTAATAGGATTTTCTATGAAAATTAATTTAAAACTCACTGTCACAAACACAGTGACACAAACACATTAACACAAACACAGTGACACAAAAACAGTGACACAAACACAGTGACAAAAAAACAGTGTCACAAACACAGTGAAACAAACACAGTAACACAAAAACAGTGACAAAAAAAACAGTGTCACAAACACAGTGACTCAAACACAGTAACACAAACACAATAAAACAAACAGTAGTTTAAAGTCTTCTCGATAGTATTTCTTAAAATTTCTTTCACTTCATTTTTAAAAAGATTTCCTTGGATGTGTTTGACTAAAATTATGTTATACAAAAAATGGCATTGATTTTAGAAGTTGCTTAATCAAGGTTAAGTGTTTGCGTGTGTTCATTATTACTATGACTACACTTTTTGTCCTTCACCAAGAACAATCAACCGAATAAGAAGAGAGATCAAGGGCTTAGAAGATTATTGAACTTTTGGTTTGTAAAATTCAGAGACATGTGGTCAATAAAAACGTCTATTTATTCCTCTCTATGTAAACCAGGATGTCAATCAGTGGTATTATAAAAGTTCGACGTAATGGAAACTTGAAATATAACAATACCACAATGCAATTAATAGTAAGAGAGTTTAGTCAATGCTTGTATAATGAACCATTATATTGTTCATAATGAAAGTCAGGCAAGCTTTCAAGACAAAGTTTTTATTTTTATCTGAACGTAAAGAGTTCACTTTGATTTTGTCCAAGATGTAACTATGATTTCTGTATTGAATAGCAAAATTTTTGTTGAACTTAATATGCATAAAACTGTTTGTATTAAAATGAAGAATTTTATTTAAAACACAGAATTTCAGTTGTATTTAAAACACAGAATTTAATCTTTTTTTCATTTGTTATTGAAAATACAGCATTTTAACTGTTTAAATTGAAAATGCAGCATTTTGGCTATATTGAACATGCAGAATTGTGGTTTTAATAAAAAATAGAACTTTATATGTGCATTATTGATTAACTTTTGTTTTTGGCTTGTAGAATTTAAAACACTTAAAGATGTTGTTGTGTTTTTTAATGATAAGACTACTTTTTCGTCTCTCTACTACCCCACTCTTAAAATGTTGAGGAAGTATGTACTCAAGTTAAAAAAGCATGTATACAGGATTTATTTTTTGTCATTTTTAATGCTTTATTGGACAAATACAAATACAATTTTTTTTTGACAATTTGATTATTTATTTGATGTTCTTAAATCCAGATATCATTTAAGGGAAAACAAATTTAATTACTCGTTAATGGAATGTTGTGATGTTATTTAATTTGTATTTAAAAAGACAAAGTCATGTTGGAGAAGAATTCCTGGGATGTTTAAATTTACCTGACTTGATGAAATTCTAGAGATTCTGTGATAAATTAAATAGAAGATGATTTAGTTATAAGGTTTAATATCTTGTAAATAGGCAGAAACTAACTTATTGTTTCTTTGCAGAACTGAAAAAAAGATTTTTTTTTTTGCAACAATTTCATGATTAAAATTCTTCAGTAGCTAAGAGTTAGAGCATCAATCCTTGAGCGCAGGAGGTTGTGGGTTTGGATCCTGGCTGGGTGATATATTATTCTTTAAAATTTGAGATACTGCTTCTTATCATGCACTCAGCATTAAGGGAATAGTGTAATGACTGGTTCTAACAATGTCCGAAAAATATTACACTGGGAGTGGTACACTTGTCTGCAGTGTACTGATTGTCAGATCTTACATATTAAAAAAGTATGTAGTGCATGCTAGTACAAGGCAGATGATAAAACACACTTGCAAACCTGTACTTAGAAATTAATAAACTTGCTTATGGAACTTGAAACAACATTTTAATAAACCAAGCAACCAACAAAAAAATGATAAAAAATATCACAACATTGACTTAAAGTTTAGGGGTATGAGAAGTCTTGGTTCTTTCACTTATTATCAAGGTGATCAGTTCTGAGACTGTGGAAGAAATTACATTGTCTGGGGAAAACTATCAAACTTCGACTGAGAACTGGAAACTGATAAAAACTTTCTCATATTAAGATCTACCCCAGCGGGATTCAAACACAGGTGATGAGAAGTCCTGTGATCTTAAAGCATGTAAACCACTCAACCATGAAGGCCCAACATAAATTTGGAGATATCCTGATATTTAAAACAAAATGGACTGAAAAAACTGACACAACATACAAAATACATCCCATATGAGAAGAATTGAGAAGGTTTGAAAGATCTATGAATACATTCATATTTGTTGTTCATTGAGTTGAAATTTACAATGACCTGTATGTATTGACAATGTGTCGTAAGAACAGTGTAACACAGAAAAACGACAAACAAAACATCCCTCAGAAGGATCACATTATATCTCTTTAGTCTAAAAATGGTCTCTTAGAGACAAGTTTATAAACTTAACCCTTATCAAATGTTACAGTGCCAAATGTTGTCTTTATTTAAAAAAAATAGTATCTTAATGAAGAAGTTAAAGACTACATCCTTATTTGACGTTAAAGCACCAAGCTGTTATATCAGAATGACATGAAAGTTTTTAAAGTAATTTTACCAAATAACCTTTCTGATTAGTCCCTTTTAGTTGTGATAGTATGGATTTTAATCATGTAACTTTTATAATAATCTTGACTTGTATTGATTAATCTTAGTGACAACATTTCACTCATTAACATCTTGAACAGAACATTTCTCAGTTTTTTAGATGTCATGCGATTTACTCCCTGGATTATTTTACAACTGTTCAAATTGGAAAAATAAGATTAATCTGATAATGTTATTTGTAAAAACATCTAGATTACAGACTGAAACTAATAATTTTTTGTATTGAGTGATGTGATTTAAGTGTTTGAGTTTTATAATTAACACTTCTGTACATGAATTAAGTGTAATTATCATTATTGATCAGAAATGATTATTCTTCTTATCAACTGTTCTATGATACTTGCATGTCAAATTTTAAATCACAGTGAAGTTATATTTGACACTGTCAAGAATGCATTATTAATGGTTTTTTTCTAGAATTTATCAACTGACATTATCACTTAACTACATCACTAAATTTCAGTTATAATTGTATTTCTGTTTGTATTTTCTGTTTCATATGCAGTAAAAAGTAATTTGTTTTATTATTTTTCTTTTAGAAATATCATGATATTGATTATTTTGGTATGATTTATGATTTTGTTTAAAAAAAATTAATAAAAACAAAAATGTGTTAAGATCATTAAAACAAAAACCAAATATTATCTTTTCATTAAGATTTTAAACACAGAAATTTAAACTGGCCTCATCAATGTAAAAGCATGATGTCATAAATGTTTGTGAGGGATTGAATTTTGATATTTTTGTTGGTTAGTCAGTTCCACAAAATTGATTGTCAATCAAGAGGAATTTTTTACAAATAATTAACCCATATGGAATCCATGGGTTGGTTCTGTACCAGTATAAACAGACTCATGGTCTGCAATGGTTATCTGTGACATAGTAGGCATGTGTACTAGCACTTTAAAGGACACATTTTATACTCCAATACAAAGCAGATCATAAATAGTTTAGTACATTTTTCCTTAAAATGGTCTAGTCTTGAAAAGCATAAATATGTTGATTTAAATTAAAAAAAAAGTTCTATCTCCAACCAACTGTTATCTGAATTATGATTTGGTTGTAGTAAGTTATAAGTTCCAATTTGTATTGTACTTATAAACTTTTCTTTATATTTTGGCTATCCTTTTAATTAAAATGGAATGAATGTCCAAGGAATTGAAAAAAATATCAGTTGTACAATAATTTTTTTTTTCTTATATATAGTCGACAAATTTGCATTTAGGGCAAGAAGCCTTAGTTTTAACCTTGTCTAAAAGGTCGTACCAATTAAAGCTTACTTCTTGAATAAATTGCTTCTAGAATTTGTGAAAAACCTAGCTTGCAAGACTTGAAGCTTTTTTATTCTAGAAACCTAATGATATATCACCTCAGAATAGAAGACTTGATCAGAATAATATCTCAGAAAATTACTGGGTGTAATGCTTTGGTGCAGATTACAACACTATCATGATTTGTAGGAATCTGTAACCCTTCACTAAACATCTTATTGAATGTTTTCATGTAAAATACTTTTCCTTCTCAGGAAAGACTGGCTGAATGCATTATATATTGGTGATGACAGAAAAACCATTAATTAACAAGCATTGAAATCTTGGTCAGTTAGTGATGTTTATTAAGTTGGCTAGAACAGGATACAAAACAAGGTTACAAAACAGTTCTCTCATCTCAATTTTATCCGGAGTTGAAATCAACGTCATTTGTCATCCACTTTAAGGAGTGAGTTTTTAGGCTATTTAATGGCTAACAAACTGTATTTTATATGTATACATTTGTTTCCCTAATTAGTCGAGATATATTGACAGGTTCCTGGTAAAACACGGAATCTTTTTTTCACTATGATCGTGCTGATGTTATCGTTTTAATCCTTCTTGGGGAAGTGTTGTGACACAGCCTGAAGCCAGATGTTAACAGATTTAATTAATATTTTAAGTATAGTTTTCTGTTAATTGTCATTTCATTGAATTCTTGTATTTTTGTATCATTGAAATCTGAACATTTCTGTGTAATAGCTTAACTAATCTAACATTTAATTTTTTTCATTGAAATTTTGTATTTGTTTATTACTAAAATTTACTGCTTTTTGTCAAAGAAATCTTAAAGGAGTGTAACGTATGGCTTTCAGAAATCAAATTGGTCTGGCCTAAAGCATTGACTGTAATATTGGTAAAATTTTCATATTTTCTTTTCATCTGATTCACTTAATTTTACTTTTTTGTCATTGAAATTTATATTTGTTTTTACTGAAAGATATTAGTTAGTTGTTAAGGGTCAGGGCTCAAAAGTGTCCAGCACTAGATCTGTCAAAAATTAACATTGTCTAAAGCATAGGCAGGATGCTTTTTACTGACTGTCTAGTTTTAAATCTCACTAGTATAAAAAAAAATTTTGTCATTTGACTTGTCCAAGATTAGTGGTCTTCTCAAGTACTCATGTTTCCCCCACCATCTCAGAAATATTGTTTGCGTTTAAGTATAAGAACCTTGACCAAGATGAAAATTACCATTACTCTATTCCACTCCAAATTATATTAAATTATTATTATTTTATAGGATAATTAAAATAAAGAGATTTGGTGTTCTGGTTTCTTCGACCATCTTAGAACTCAAAGATTTAATAGAATACAAAAATTTGACCTAGGAGTAAAATTAATACCATCACTCCATTCCACTCAAAATGGAATAGAATCACTATTGAATTTTAGACTGATTACCAAACCAGAGATTTTCATGCTATATAGAACAATAGAACAATATCAAACCACTTTATCAACAAACCATCAAGAAACCAATCCTAATTCTGTCAATCCTTTTTATATACATTTTTTGTAATAGCTCAATCACTCTGATCAGGGATAAAAGTTATTACATCATGATAAAGTAGATCATAATGACCTATAGATTTTGAAGATCTTTCGTAATTTTGACGTTATTTAACAACCCCTTTATAGATTTGTTTGTAGATCAGTCAGGATAAGTTTCAATAACTTATTACTTTCTTCACTTATTTGGCTTTATATCAGGTGTACATTAAAGAAAGAAGTCTTTGATATTTACTTAAAACCTAGTAATTGAACTAAACAAGGAATTAAATACAAAAATGAACATTAGCTTTTCTTTCAAGCGTCACTGAAAAGGTCTCATTTTAGTTAAAAAAGTAAACATTTTGTAGGTTAATTTTGTATAAATTAAACATATCAAAATCCATTGAATTGTTAATTACTGGCACTTTTCAATATTCCTTATTTGATTAAATATTGACAATTCTCTATGTAAGTAATTGATAATGTTAGATTTAGTGAAATGTAGAATTTTTTTTTTTTTTTTTTTTTTGTTTGATGTAACTGTTTTGCATTACTTAAAAAAAAGAAACTAAAATGTTACAGCGAAATAACTGATAATTTTTTTTATCGGATAGTTTTGGTATTGAATTGTTTATCAGTTAGTTTTGGTATTGACTTAGAATTTCATGTTAACTTAATCACACTTATGGCATTAAACATCCTTGGAAGTGTAAAATGTTGCTTTTAAGTTAATTTTTGAAAGATTTTCTTGATGTCTACTTCACTGCATAAAAAAATTTAAAAATTATTATTATTATTTTTTTTTTTTGTAATACTTTTTAACTTTCAAATGTTAAAAATTATTATTTTTTTAAAGGATTATTCACTTTAGCTGGGTTCCTTACAACTAAGTAACCAGAAATCTGGTTCATTAAAATCACAGTGGTGAGATGTCATATGTCACTAATATGGTCCCTGTAAGTTTAGTAAAATTCATATTAAAAAATATATTGATCCCCTTTTATTTCCAATGAACACTTGTTTTTAGTCTTGGTATATTAAATGTTATAGATATATCATATCAGCAATGGATTTACAACTTAGGTCTATAACACCTGTTACAAGTATTGTTCTTTGATCATATGTGTCATATTTGAAAGGGAAAAAAAAACCACTTTGTATCAATGTGTTACAAAATTGTGTATGACACAGTAATGGTTGAATATACAAACAGCTGTTTCTGGTTACATTTCCCTACATACATTATTTCTTGTCAAACTAAAAGTCTGTGGTATTACATATTTCAATTTTTTTAAAAATTTCTGAAGAAGCTTTTTACAAATTTGTTTCATGATAATGATGATTCATCTGCATGTTAGAATTTGGTTTCATATAGTTGATCAAATTGCTGAAGTAACTGTAATCTTTATAAATATTGTAACACTAATATTCTAGATTTATAAATCAGCACAGTAAAAACCTTGTTATAATGCCAATGGAACTCGCCAGTATACCACGTTATTAATACCTCTTTACGTTTGTGCGGAATGAAATGGATAACGATTACGTCAAATATTCCCGAAAAATTGTCGTTATTGCGGGAAAACGTCACTCTATGCAATTCCATTGCCAATAGAAATAATTGTCCCGCACAAACGCTATGAGGTATCACGTGATACACTGGCAAATTCCATTGATAACTTTACCACCTTGCTTACTGCCACATTTTGTTGTCCCAAAGCCTTAATTTTTCCTTTTGGTCACCCCTTAATCAATCACAAAATTCTTTTATGCCAAAATTAGTCTTTATGAACAAAAGATGGAAATAAAAGGAGGTTTTACTGTATGACTCCACAACTTCAATCAGTATTATTGTACTAATATTTAGAATCTAAAAGAAAAAAGAAAAGAAAAGAAAAAAAAATCTGATCCATATTGGTTTAGTTTGATTGGCATTTTATAGTGCTCTTAATTTCCTGTTTAGCAATAATAGTCCTTTAAAAAGGAATAGATTGGTCAAACAGAAGACTAATATATTACTATCTGATGAATGGATAAATATTGTGTGTACAGGACAAAATTACAATATTACATAGATTTGTATTTGAAATATAATCTCTTCTTTTATATCAGAGTGGTTAGAACTGTCAGATGTGATTCATCAAAAATTTTGTCATTAAATTCCAGACATTTTACAGATCTGTACACAAACACATTATAATTGGTGAAGTAAGACTGGAAACAAAACTCATTCATGAGACATGGAAGTCTAATTAGTGCATTTTTAGCTCAACTGGCTTAATCCAGCTAAGCTTATGGCATGATGAAGCGTGTGTATGGCATGAGTGCGTAAACTTAAATCTTTTCCTCTGAAACTACTTTGCCAAATAGAACCATATTTGGTGTAGAAGATACCTAGGTTGAATAGTTTAAGTATATGCTTCTTGTGGCATCCAAGATTGCCATTGTTGCTATAAAATGAGATTCTGCCAGTTGAGCAATACAGGCCCAGTTGGGACTTTTGTTGCAGACAAAGCCATCTGATTGGTTTAATCCTATAGATAAAAGCTTTGATGATAGACAAATTATTCCAATTGATTCATTTCTATCTGCAATTATTTGTATTGGTAAATTTATGTGAACAAAGTATTTTAATTGGAGCATTTCTGTTCACAGAGCAATCTGATTGGTTCATCTCTATAAACCTTTTTTTTGGTTGGTTAGATAATGTGCAAAACCTTTCCCTGCATGATATGTACTGAATTTATTTATTTATTTATTTATTTATTTATTTATTTATCTATTGATCTATTTATTTAACAGAAATAATGATTCTTTTTGTTTTTATTTATATATTTCAATGAAAACATAAGATTGACAACATAGCCTATATTTTATAATGAGGGCATAAATTTAACATTTTTAGGCAACTTTATATGTAAAATAAATAGTGTTATGACTATTAAAGACATTTTTTTACCTTGTAAATGAATTCTCAAAAGTTAAATAAAGTAAAATATAATGATGTTTTTGTATAGGTAACTGTTATAATGTGTTTATATTACAAGATAAAACTTTACTAAGAAGCCGATTTCATGACACTGATCACCAGAATAATCTGGCTAAAATGAGTTTTTAATAAGGTTATTTCACTATCTTGAGTGCATTTATAAATGACTTAAAGAGATTATCATCATGCAAGAAACCATTCACTTTTATAGCGCTTGAACATTATCTTATTGATCTTTCGGAGAAACGTTAATTGTATTTCCACTTCGGACAATTTGTATGTCGTTTTTCAGACCACATAGATCCATAAATCTGATATATCACTAATATGTTTAATATGGCAATGTTATTGAGGGATATTACATTCAGCATGTAAATTGACTACATTACATCCATTCCATCATTACGACAATATGCCTCAAACTTAAACTGTAAAATTTATCATTACTTTTGATAGATTTTTATGTCTAGATTGATCTCATAAATTTGCTTAAAAAATATAAATGTAATCTAGTCCTGGCACTGAGTCGATTATAATCACTGTTACTCTTTCTCGATTTATAAGAATGTGTCTCAAGAAGCAATTGCCTTCTTATAAATTAGCTTTTATATCACTGATGTGATTTTTATTCAGGAAGTTTAACTTGGATGTTTTACCAGATTTGTTTTATTTAATGTGATTTTTTCTAGGTTTTTCCTTTTTTTTCTCTGTATCTTCAAGAAGCCTGAAGGTGTACATTTTTTACAATTGGTTCATTAACGGCTGTTTTTGCAAAGTTACACACTACATAACCTATTGTTAAGTAAATCTGGTTCATTATCAGCTGTTTTTGTTTTTTTTTTTTAAATGTTTGATTGCTGGAATCTGTTTACCCTGACAGATATCATTGTGGTAGATAAATCTGTAGATTATTAACTCTATAAGAGTAAGTTTATGGGTTCTAACTTTTCTTTTACCAAAACATGCTGCATGAATGCATTACAAAGTGAAACCATTGGGACAATTAGTTAATTAATTGGAACCCTGGTACCTTTAATGAGTCATTAAGCTTATCTTTTCTGAACTTGGATATCAAGTACTTCAGTAACCATTTGACCTAAAACTCTAACAGTGTTTGAATCCCACTCAGGGCAGATCCTAGTGTGAAAAAGTTTGTCAGTTAAACTTTCTTTCCAAAACACATTTAGTTATTCAGCTGCCATCGACCATCTCAGAACAATAGCCTTATTGTAAATCTTGACTTTATTGTAAAACTTGTAAAAACTTATATAACACCATTACTCCTCTTGACATTTCACTCCTTGCAAGCACAGTTCAAAGAAGCAAAATTAACACTGTGCAATTATTTCTCTCCCTGTAGCACATATGTAATGTTTGCATGTCATGTATGTTAGCTTGACCCAATAGGAGTGGAGTGGAATAATGGTGTTTTATGCCCTTGACCCAATAGAAGCAAATGCTTCTAAATTGAAAAAAAAGAAAAGAAAAAAAAATATATATATAATAGTATATATATTAGTATTTTTTAATAACAGTGGGCAGTCGCAATACCTTTTAAACAAACTTTTGATTATGATAAAGATTTTATCAAGTGGTTACATCAAATATTGATAGACATATCTGACACCTTGTTAGCATGATGAATAATAATGTTTAGTCAAATTTAATCAGCTGTTGTTACAAATAGATATAAAAATACTTTCGTTTCACTGTTTTAATCTTTTTTAAAAAATGCAATGCACATAATTTTGTCACATATTAAATGACAATTAATAAATATCTTGTTACATGAACAGCTAAATGAAACTTTAGCCAATTGTTAGTGAAGAAAGACTGATTTGTTGATAAATGCCAAAAATTACAAATGGATTGAGAGTGAATTCAATATGTTTTTATTTACTGTATATATATATCAGTTCAAGAAATTATGCATGGTAGAAAATATGGGAATACCCAGAAAAAGGGTCTTGAACAGGTAAACCGGTAATGATTCTTGCACCACGGTCTGCCTGTGTGGTATAAGAACTAAGAAGGCTTAAAGTCTGTAAGCTGATACTAAGACCATTCAGTCACTCAGGTCTCAATTTTAATTGATTGATTAAATGTGAGTTTTACATCCCACATTTACATTTCATTTATATTGTGATGTTACCAGCTATAGGTGAAGTGGTAGAAATTTTAACCTTTAAAGTTTTCAATGTGCTAAGGGAATGTGCAGGGAGGATTCTTTAGTGTGCCATGCCAACTGTGATATGGGGCATGTTTTTAAGGTCTCCCCCAAGAACCCCATGACATTTCTAAATGCCAAGTGCTCTTCTCTTTTTAAACAGGTTCCTTGGGGGCAGAAATAGTCTAAAGAGTTCACACAGGTCACATTGCCCCTCACTGCCCATGTTCATACAGATCACATTGCCCCTCACTGCCCATGTTCATACAGATCACATTGCCCCTCACTGCCCATGTTCATACAGATCACATTGCCCCTCACTGCCCATGTTCATACAGATCACATTGCCCCTCACTGCCCATGTTCATACAGATCACATTGCCCCTCACTGCCCATGTTCATACAGATCACATTGTCTCCCTCACTACCCATGTTCATACAGGTCACATTGCCCCTCACTGCCCATGTTCATACAGATCACATTGCCCCTCACTGCCCATGTTCATACAGATCACATTGCCCCTCACTGCCCATGTTCATACAGATCACATTGTCTCCCTCACTACCCATGTTCATACAGATCACATTGCCCCTCACTGTCCATGTTCATACAGATCACATTGCCCCTCACTGCCCATGTTCATAATCACATTGTTCCCCCTTACTACCAATGTTTGTACAGATCACATTGCCCCTTACTGCCCGTGTTCATAGATCAGATTGCCCCTCACTGAACATTTTCATACATATCATATTGCCCCTCACTGCCCATGTTCATACAGATCACATTGCCTTTCACTGCCAATGTTCGTATTCACATTGTCCCACTCAATACCAATGTTTGTACAGATCACATTGCCCCTCACTGCCCATGTTCATACAGATCACATTGTCTGCCTCACTACCCATGTTCATAATCATATTGCCCCTCACTGTCAATGTTCATACAGATCACATTGCCCCTCACTGCCGATGTTCATAATCACATTGTTCCCCCTTACTACCAATGTTTGTACAGATCACATTGCCCCTTACTGCCCTCGTTCATACAGATCAGATTGCCCCTCACTGAACATGTTCATACACATCATATTGCCCCTCACTGCCCATGTTCATACAGATCACATTGCCTTTCACTGCCAATGTTCGTATTCACATTGTCCCACTCAATACCAATGTTTGTACAGATCACATTGCCCCTCACTGCCCATGTTCATACAGATCACATTGCCTCTCACCGCCCATGTTTATACAGATCACATTGACCCCCACTGCCCATAATCATACAGATCAGATTTCCCCTCACTGAACATGTTCATAATCATATTGTTCCCCCTTACTACCAATGTTTGTACAAATCACATTGCCCCTTACTGCCCTTGTTCATACAGATCAGATTGCCCCTCACTGAACATGTTCATACACATCACATTGCCCCTCACTGCCCATGTTCATACAGATCACATTGCCTTTCACTGCCAATGTTCGTATTCACATTGTCCCACTCACTACCAATGTTCGTACAGATCACATTGCCCCTCACTGCCCATGTTCATACAGATCACATTGCCTTTCACTGCCAATGTTCGTATTCACATTGTCCCACTCACTACCAATATTCGTACAGATCACATTGCCCCTCACTGCCCATGTTCATACGGATCACATTGCCCCTCACTTCCCATGTGCATACAGATCACATTGCCCCTCACTGCCCATGTTCATACAGATCAGATTGCCCCTCACTTAACATGTTCATACATATCACATTGCCCCTCACTGAACATGTTCGTACACATCACTTTGCCCCTCAATGCATATGTTCATACAAATCACATTGTCCCTGACTGCATATGTTCATACAGATCACATTGTCCCCCTCACTACCAATGTTCATACAGATCACATTGCCCCTCACTGCCCATGTTCATACAGATCGCATTGCCCCTCACTGCCCATGTTCATACAGATCGCATTGCCCCTCACTGCCCATGTTCATACAGATCACATTGCCCCTCACTGCCCATGTTCATACAGATCGCATTGCCCCTCACTGCCCATGTTCAATACAGATCACACTGCCCCTCACTGCCCATGTTTATACAGATCACATTGCCCCTCACTGCCCATGTTCATACAGATGCCCTTCACTGCCCATGTTCATACAGATCACATTTCCCCTCACTGCCCATGTTCATACAGATCACATTGCCCCTCACTGCCCAAGTTCAAATCTCATTCAGGACAGATCCTAGTGTAAAAAACTCTGTCAGTTTTCTACTGAAGGTTAGTGGTTTTCTCTGGGTACTCCAGTTTCCTCTACTGGAACTGACTGCCTTGATATTTGACAAAATCTTGACTAGAGCATAAAGTACCATTATTCCACTCTTCTGTTTTTTAATATCAGACATGGTTTATGTGTAACACAATGGTAACTAGGGTAATCATTTTGCTATTCACCATGTTTGTCCTATTTCCCCTTATCATAAACAAATTTCTATTGGCATTTAATGTTGTGTTCCATTTATCTTAGCAGAAGCTGACACTAAGCAGTGGTTTTACAATAATGTAGAGACATCTATCAATACTAAATTTTATCTTAATGGCATATTGAATTGTTATTGACTAAATAACATCCTTATTTTGTTTGCCCTAATAATGCTGTTTATAAAATATATCAAAATACTTCCATTTATAATTTAATAAATGATGATAAAAATTCAAGTTTTTTAAAATGGCAATATTTCTAAGATGACAATTCAGCATTAAAATCATTATCAATTTTCATTACTGTACTTAGAATTTAAATAAATGAATATCAAAACTAGTTCTAAATTTTTATTATTAGGGATTTTTCTGACAGTTTTGAAAAAGTTACCAGGGTCATGAAGTTTTCAGAATTTAACAAACAAAGCTACATATGCCAATTGGAAGTTTTCAAAATCAAAAATCAAGCTATTTCACCAAAAGAAATGTATTTATTATCCATCAAAGAGTATTATTTAAAAGATCATGTAAATTTCATAATAAATTGATGCTAGTACATTGAGTAAGATAAAGCTCTAAAAATGTAAGATATCTAAGGATAATTATTAAAAAATAATTTAAATTGGGGAAATACATGTTATTATATTTTCGCCATTGGAGATGAGGCCCAATTTTGGCTCTAAATAGAGAAAAACGTGCATGCATTTATCCTAATATTTTTGTTCTTTAGAATTATTTGCCATGTTGATTACTAAGTTGTTGTTATAGTTATGTCCTAGACAAGATTATTTCAATTATATAAGTTTGTGTGTTGTAACTTGGTGGTTTTTTCCAGACTCCATTTCCTTCAACCATTCCAGAACTAATTGTCTCAATATAAGTGAAAGAACTTTGACTGGGGCCTAATACACCATTAATCTACTTCACTCCTAGCTCCTCAAAAAAAGACACATTAGTTCTTCTCTTTTGTGGCCACAGTAGTCTAGTAGTCTAAGAGTGAGGGCTGCCCCTAGGTTTATATCCTACTATGGCAGATCTTATTGTGAGACAGTTTATCAGTTTGCTTACCCAAGGCCAGTGATCTTTTAGGTACTCTGGTTTCCCCCATCATCTTAGAACTAATCTCTTCAGTGTACTGAAGAATCATTTATATTTATGGGGTTAAAATGTCATGATTTTACAATTTAAAAAATTGTTGAGAAAATTCTTTGAAATTTTGTTGTAGAAAATTAAATATGAAGCCTTGCTAATTAAAATTTAAACTAAATTCCTTACTATCCACTGTCTCATGAAAATAGCGAAATTTAATCTTTCAGAAATGTTTGTGATTTTACAGTGATTTGAATAATCTTGACTGCGGTGTAAAACACCATTAAACAACATGTTTAATGTTTAATCTAGGAAATCTTTTCACCATTTTTTTTTTTTTTTTTTTTGTTTTTTTGTTTTTTTTTTTTTTTTACCAAGAAACAGTAATGAATGATTAAAAAAGGCAAAAAAAAAAATTTAAAAAATTAGTAAAAACCGTTTTAGATAAATTGAGGAAAAGAACATAAAAATTTAGTTCAGTTTGTTCAAAATTAGGTGCAATTAAGTGCAAACACATACAAGCTCAATAAGCACTTTTTTTTTTTTTTTTTTTTTTTTTTTTTTTTTTTTTTTTTTTGTACCGAAATTATTGGCATCATTTTTGAAAGTACAGGGCAAAATTTTTTAACAGGATATCAATCTTATGTGAGATAAATTGATATTTCAGTTACACATTCATTTGACCTTGTGCTTTATGAATGTAGTCCAGAGTACAAAATTACAAAGATGTTAAAGAACTTAACTGAACATTTTTCATTGACTTTAGTTTTCTCATTGATCGGTCATGTCCAAATACTAGATTGATCTTTGATAAATTTTAATCCTTTCACTAAAAACTTCTTATATATATATATATATATATATATATTTATATATATATTTTTTTTTTTTTTTTTATTTTTTTTTGGCATCAGTTATCTAAATTTCTTTTTGCAATTTAAAATAGAAATTGTTACTTTAAATGCTTGAATTATTTCACAATATAAATATCATTTTCAAATAATGATATGATTGACATATTGATGCTAAGAAGAACATTTGATAAAATTTCAATAAAGCCATTATAGATAAAAAAAACTGCTGATCAATCTTTTCATCCATGAAAACATACTGTGAATTTTCATTTTACATATTCTTTCCATAGGGCAAAAAAATACACTAATTACATATATTTTCACTTGATATAGTCAAATTTGTATTGCATTTTGAATACAGTGAAAAGATTTTTATTTGGAAGATTCCTGTTGAGGAAACCTTTACAATTACAGATAAAAGTTACCTAGAATTAGGTCGCAGCCACAGTTATATCAATAAGTGTATATATCAGCAGTTAATCTGTCTGTAGATGTAGCCTTCCTGTAGGTTTAATCACCTGGGTGGCTCAGTGGTAGAGTAGAGGTCTGGAATTCAAACTCCAGTCAGGTCATACATTAGACATTGATATTTGACTGTATCTTTCCTGGTGCTCTGCAATATGAACTTGTTCACCTAGTTCCAGGGTAATGTGACTGTGGGAGTGGTTCATACTGACTTCATTAGCTGCAAGCACAGGCATATCATAATACACATTTTCACATTTCATGCACACATAAACTTCTTCTTAGATTAATCCTTAGAGATAAATAACCTTGTTACTATTGGCATTAGCTTAAAAATTGCTGATGTGACGTTAAACAGCATTACAAACAAACAACCTGAATACAAGTTTTTGACTTTAATTTAAACAAGAATGATGTTTTGGATACAGTACTTTTAAAGTATTGATGCTTTAATTCTTTGTCAGAAAGTTGAATAACATTGTTAAGGCAGAATATTGTCTCCAGTCTGACGTAATGCTAAAGGAACAGTCAAAGTTTGTTAACTTCATCAGACTGATGAGGAGTCTTGTAGATATATTCCTGATGACTGGCTGGAGAATAGACAGATGTCAATCCCTCAGAAAAACTAAATACAAAATAAAAATATTCTTAAGAAATAAAATAAAAATTCAAAAAAAATTAAAAAAATAAATAAATAAATAAAATGTTAAACTGGTATTTGTTTAGATCCTGTGTAACTTGAAAATAATTGGTTACATGAACATCAGAATACTGTGATTATCAAAACTTTTTGAGGTCACAGCATCGGCATGAAATTGTTACCCATTTAAATATTTTATTATTTGTTCTGTTATTATAATTGATTAAATGATACTTTAGGTAAGACTTGGTTTTGCCAAATTTCTTGTTAGACTTTCTATTATTAGTATGCATTAGAAACCAAATGAGCCATTAGGAACACATGATGATGAAAATATCAAAGAGTGAAAGGGATCCAGACTAAGAAATGGATTGGGTTCCATGATCATTAATAAATATCATGACATCATTGGCTCTGTTTAAGCTCATCTCTGACAAGGTGCCTAAGTAAAAAGTTACCAGGATGCCAAGTAGTAGATTAGTGTTACTTAGTTTTCTGATGGTTAAATTAACTATCATTTGTCTTTGACATGTTAATTGATAAAATCAGGAGCAGATTGATTGATTTGTAATGTAAATTGTCGTCATAGACTTGTCCTCATAGCCTTGAACTTCTTGGGATATATAACACTAGAAAATTTTGTCCTTACTTGTAGCAATCAATAGATTGTCAGATTTGAAGCATAATGTTGGTATTAGGTTAGAAATTAACTTACTTATGTTTGTATGTTGTTTAGAAAGTTCAAACTATTGGTAATTTGATAGATTAGCAGAAAGCTTATACTGGTAGCTTAAATGGCATTAAAATGTTGAGCAAGATGGATTGAAATTTTGTAGCTACATAACGTGTATTGTTTTATAATGATTTAGGGGTTGCAGGGAGAAAATCTAATTTAATCTATATAGCTCATTTATCCTAAAATGAAAATGTGTACTAAGGGAGGCAACTCCACAGATTTTGTAACTAAAAATGTGACTCTTTTAAAGAGATTTTTTTTATTGTGAAAAATATTGTTTTTATTTTATTGGTTAAATATTTTGATGCTTTATCAGTTATTTAAAAATAAAATGTCATGGACAGTGTAGGATCTGATTTCAGCCTTGGTCATTAGGTTATTAAAAATTCTGTGTTTTATGGTCTAGTGACAGTTGTTATATAGAGACTAAAGAAGAAATAAAATGTATAACTTAACATGCTCTACCTAGATATGATAAAGTATGACTTTTGCATTTACCATCAGATTTTCTTTGTATGAAATGTAAATCCCTCCATCTACCAACCCACCCATCTTTTCCAACCACTCCAACCCACAAATCCATTCATTAATCCATAGAAATTATTTAATCTGTCAGTTTAATGGTTGTGTGATTCAACCATTCAACAATTATAAAAATTTTAAAAAAAGAAAGAAAGAAGTAGAAAAAAGACAGAAAAAAACTGTTGAAACTTTCTTTAGTTTAACTATTTCAATTTTCATCATTAATTTGGGAATGTGCAAACAAAATATTATTATAAGAGTTATTGCCCTTTCAGTACTTAATTTCCATTTATTGACATGCACCATTTTTTCTTCAGAATTAATTGAGAAACCTCAAATAGGCTTGTGACTTGGGAGAATAACTTGACCAGTGGGGTGGTTTGATAGTTTAAGGGGGTCTGAGGTATCAAGTTGAGGTCCCTGAAAACATGAACAACTGGTTATTTTTTAAAAAGGAAATCCAGACCTATTCTTATCCCCTAGCTTGTATGTTTGCTAAATTTAAGGATCTAAAATATAAAGTTGTGGTCCCTGAAAATTGGGTAGAAAAGAAATAAACCAATGAGTTATATTCTTACTACCTGTGTCATTCTGCTGAGATTGTATTGGAGGATAACACACAATGAATAACTGATAATGTGATTAATTTTTCTTTGAGGAACTCTAAAATGGATTTCGTATTTATTAGTTTGCTAATCAGTAAACCAAGGACATAGGGTTATGATGGAATATTTTACATGGTAATAGTTTCCTGTAATATAGTTGTCTTGTGTTACAATTAATCAATACACTATTTACAATTTAAAGGTGACATGTTTGTTATGAAGCACTAAAGTAATTATCTGATTATATTCAGTACGGATGTGCCAGAAGAGGAATGACAACTATAGGCCATGGACAGTTCTGATATTCAGTATGGAAGTTCCAAATGACAAATGACAACTATAGGCCATGGACAATTCTGATATTCAGTATGGAAGTTCCAAATGACAAATGACAACTATAGGCCATGGACAGTTCTGATTTTCATTACGGATGTTCCAAATGACAAATGACAACTATAGGCCATGGACAGTTCTGATATTCAGTATGGAAGTTCCAAATGACAAATGACAACTATAGGCCATGGACAGTTCTGATTTTCATTACGGATGTTCCAAATGACAAATGACAACTATAGGCCATGGACAGTTCTGATATTCAGTACGGAAGTTCCAAATGACAAATGATAACTATAGGCCATGGACAGTTCTGATTTTATTAAATGTATTGATAAATTTGTTCATAAACACAAAAATATTGCTTGTTTTATCAGTCATTAATAATTGTTTTTTGTTTTTTTATTTGTTTAAATGTTTTTATTTATGATTTTTATTTCAAATTTATTTATTTATTTATTTATTTATTTATTGTCATGATTAATTGATTGATTTTATTTGTTATATTCTGTTGATTGATTTGATTGGACAGCAGATGAAACAATTTATTGATTAAGTTAGAAGAACTGTATAATCAGATAGAAGTCACACAGAGATTTTTATTTCAGTTCTGTGTTTTTCTGATGCTTATTAAACACAGAATGGATTTTATATGATCTGGCAGAGAAATTGATTACTTTACCTAATGTGTATTCATAGCTTAGGATATATATATACATCTCGATGACTTACCAAATTGTTGTTTGAATAAATGAAATGAGATTCTTAATTTTGACACAAACTAAACATCTGTGTCCTGATTCAAAAATGATAAGAAATTTATTAAGATAAGGGTGTATCACCATTTCTGGCTCTGGGGCATAATACAAAAACTAATGGTCTCTTCGACATTTTAAGCTCAGCTGGCTATAAATGAAATTTTTTTCATGACATCTATTGCATATATATATATATATAAGATTTACCATCCCTATTTTTTTACCTACTGACCCTGGGGCATTTTTTGAAAAAAATTAGTACTTACCGAAATTTGAATTATATAAATCAAGGAGTTGCTTTTGTCTTGTGGTCTTGTGCAAATACAGTCGCCAATGATATGATTTTGATATATATACTAGTAATCACTATTTTCTGATTTAAATTTTTCTGATTTTTAAATGGAAATGATAATATATTAAGATGAGATTAAAAGGTTAATCATTTGCTTTTAATAGACCTCTAAATTCAGCAACAAACTTAGTACTGCAACACAAGGATAATAGTGTTACACCCCAGTCAAAATTGGTTCACAACTATAAAGGCATTACATGTTAAAGTAAACCAAAATACCCTGAAACAACCTTACAAACAAACTGAGAGTTTCTAACACTTGGTTCTTACATAACTGGGATTGGAACCTTAAGGCAATGACATCCTTAAGTGTGTGCTTTATACCACTGAGCCACAAAGCCCTCCTATATACAAAGGCAGAAATATGTTAGCATCCAAATAAAATGTGTCACATTGCTTCTGGTTCATAGTTGAACTACCATGCATTATTATTATTACTATATTATTATTATTATTATTAATTTTTTTTATTAGTTGTCGATCAGTTGTATGTAATATTGTTTAATGTCACATCAGCATTTTTCAGCTATTAAAGTGATTAAAAAATCAAAGGTTTTTAATATCTAAGAACAATTTTCTGTATGTATTAGACATGGGAGTACACTTTTATGGTCTGCCTTACAGTCTTGATCAATCAGGGGCAACTTTTTGTTTAGGTGCTAGCTCACTGAGTTAGTATGCTGCAGACAAATATGCACTCCATCATTATCCTTCCTCTTGGTGAACCAGTGAATACTTTGTCTTCATAATTTGTTGTTGGTCCTTAGATTAATTATCTTAATTTTATAAAAATCCCATGTGAGTACAATATTACAGGTGTTGCTCTGCTATTTTTCAGTTTATCCAATTGCTAATTTATAAAAGTTATTGCTCAAAAAAAATAATTTTGGTTAATGTATTTGTCAATTACATTATGAGGCAGACAAAAATCTTTGATTTCTTTACACAAGAATGAAAACAGTGATTATTTTTCCATAATTTTTTTAGTATTAAAAACTGTTAATGCCTAATATACCATAACATTTGAAACAAACATTTTATGTTATCGTAATTTTGTTTCTCAAGATTACTAGTACTAATTATTGTAAAATTGCTCTTAAGTTTTAAAGTTGGCTGATATTCTACACCTACATTTCAAGAGCCAGGGCTAACCTTGTCTTCTATCAATATATATATATAAGGAATATGCTGTTTTTTATCTAGAAGATACTGATGGCATGGACATTTGAGCGATACCTTATGACAAAAGAGCCAAAAACATATATATTTTGACATAGGTTTTTTTAGTTTGAGTATTTTCTTTAATTACCCTTCAGATTGGGATAAGTATAAAGGTCATGGTTATTACCTTGTTTTGTAATTTCTAAATTAAAAGGATAAACAAATGTTCTCAAATTTTGTTTGAAAATCTCTCTCTCTCTCTCTCTCTCTCTCTCTCTCTCTCTCTCTCTCTCTCTCTCTCTCTCTCTCTCTCTCTCTCTCATACATCTCAATATCTCAGTTTTATTAAAATGTGTTGATAATATTTTTTTTTACTTATTTATAACAAGTTAATTAATTAAATGTAGTACAATTACCATTAAATGGACAGAATTGATCTACATCTACCTAATACAGTTTCATTATATTTGTTTATTAAGCTAGTATTAATATAAAATTTATCGACCATACAGTGAAATCGTAAAGGTTATAAATGAAAGAACCAATAACAAAAATATCGCAACAGGGAGGTATGATATTGGATCCATGATGCGGATTATTTTCCAATATTTTAATGGAAATTCTACGTTGCGTCGTGTATAATGGTGTCATTATTATGTATGCTGTTTTACTGATTTTTTTCACAGACTTGTCAGAGTAGGTTCAGATTTATTTATTACATACTATATATATGGTTATGCTGACGTATTTCTGACATTACTCTTCCTGTTTTGCTGATACAAGTATATTTGGATAGATATTGGTAAAACACTCAATCCTTATACGTTTCTGTGATCTTGGAATCTTACTAAGTAAGGAGAAATCTGGAGGTGGACAGGATTTCATGTATAGTCTTAATTAACAGGCTACAGGTTTTTGTATGCTTCCAATATTTCATCTTCGTTAATTTGGATAATATTTTTATATTCAGTTGTCGTTAATTTGGATAATGTACATGACGTTAGTGAACCATTGGTATTTGAGAAAAACTGCTTAATCATATTTTGCGTTTTAATGATTAACACAGGAGTATTAAAACAAAATTTTAAAACTTGAGAAATATCAGATTATTGATTTTTTTAATGATTAAAAAAGATAGATTACCTATTAATGCTGAAGTTGATATCTTTTACATACTAAGTGTAGATTGAATATTAACATCACAAATTTGTCAAAATTGTTATTAAATCAAAATCTACATGCCAAGTGTTAGATAAAAGTAAGAGTATCGGTAATGAGATAGTGTGTGAGGTTCCATCTTTATCAGATGCTGTGTATGAAATAGCGGCCTTTTAAGAAGTGTCTATAGGATGATGCTTGTTTACTGCCCCGTGTTAAGGAAAAGAGTAATATATTGCTTTTCTGCTTAAGTTTTGTATGTGCAGATGAACATCGTAGTTTCATACTGGGCCCCCATATTATGACATGGGAATACCACACAATTCTTGGCAACAAGAGAATCAGGTAGAACTAATTAGAACAATGGCTGCTGCCGCTGTGTATAGGAAGTTTAAGAAGATTGGATTAATACCACGCAGACGGAAGAAATTGTCACATCATCATCATCATCATCTACACCCGCCAAGGTAAACCTATACATAATGACCAGTAAACAAAGAAAAGATACACAGTTATTAATTAACTTATTATTATTGTCATATGAAACTTTAATTACTTCAAAAACATTCCAGTATTTAGAAAAATAGGATGTTTTTATTTTAAAAAAGTATATCTGGAGAGAGAGAGAGAGAGAGAGAGAGAGAGAGAGAGAGAGAGACCAATGTATAATAATCAGTTTATTAACATAGTTTGTAATATATAGTTTAAAGTTTTAAATTGTTAAAAACAATTAGATATTGTCTGATTTAATTTTTTTTTTTTTTTGGTCAATGAACATTTGATTTTTTTAAAGAATGTTTCAGTATTCAATATTTAAAAAAAAATTTTAAAAAGTATGTGAAAAATTTATAATATTGAACAATTATAAGCAACTGAGTAATTTAAAAAAAGTAATTATATAGAATAATAATAATAAAAAAAATCAGTTCCCAAGTAGGGAATTAAATGTGCTATATAATTAACACAACACAATCAGTTAATAAAATAATTAATTATAGAACCATAGAATGTATTTTAATTTTAAAAATGAATTATTAATGATGATTAAAATTAGAAAGGAATATTTGACTGATTTTTATATAATTGCATGGAAACAATATAGGTAATAAAAAAAGGCTAAAAACAAAATATTTGAGTACACATTTAGGATTGTTATCTACATAATTATGACTACAGTTGGTTATTTTTATTTGAAGTATGATGCTAATGTTGATTATGTATACTTGAAATGTTTGTCTTAAGTGCATAACACCCAGGAAAATATGTAAAAAATGAAAATAAAGAAGACAACAGGTAACTGTTTATAGATACAGGAGGTGAACGACTAACTTTGTACAAAGATACAAGCATCATCAGCTATCAGTTAAATGCATCTACTGTTTGTGTCTTTAACCATAGATGTGAATGAGTTCTTTATACAAACATTTTGGTGATGGCATTGATCTTGATTTTGGAATTCAGACTCTTGATCTGTATTGGATAGAAAGGTGAAGGTCACTATGATTTCTCTATCAGTATGAGTTAATGGAGTTTTCTTGTGTTTTATATGACTATTGATTATGTATAACATAATGAAATGACAAGATATTATATAATTTTATCATCCTGCTTGTATTTAATGATACATCTAGATTGATATTCATAGTTTTGTACAAAAATGTTTTCTCATGTCATGTGTATACCACTGTATAAATGTGCTTTTAAACCTGTAATCAATTGTAAACATATGTTGCCATACATTACTTCTAACATCTCTCTCTCTCTCTCTCTCTCTCTCTCTCTCTCTCTCTCTCTCTCTCTCTCTCTCTCTCAGAATAAGTAGACAGTTGGGACTTTATTACAATAACCCCAAATTTATCTCTCTCTCTCTCTCTCTCTCTCTCTCTCTCTCTCTCTCTCTCTCTCTCTCTGTGACCTTTTTGAGACAGAAAGATAACAACAAATAAACAAAAGCTATATATGTATATGTAAAGCTTATGAACTAAAACACTACAAGCAATGATCAGATCGGAACTGATTTGATCTTGTTATTGTTGGATGGATCCCTTTGTCTAGATAAGGTGAACAGATCGATCCATCCTTTACATTGCATAAAATTCACAAGAAGAACAAAGTCAGGAAAACATCAATCAGAAAAATAAAAAAAATCAACAGGTATATATAGTATTGATGTTAAACACCTACAATAAAATGATTATTCCTGCTGAGTGTGCTAGTGTTTCTGACAACTTACAGCAGTGATCAAATCTATTGAATTTGGTCCTTTGATAACTCCAAAGCTTGAATGTTGTAATAATTTTATAGATATTTTTTAAGTAGAAATATTGATACTTTCTAATGTTCCATCTTCCGATACCACTGACTTCAAGTCATGCTTGCTTCCAAAATTCATGATAACATTACCATATTGGTAAATGATACAAAACTTATTCTGAACCAAGTCTTTTCATCCATATTTCATATAGAAAGAAATCATAATAGTAATCGTATTTGCTATCTGAAACCCTGAAGCAATTATTTTGTTAATAGCGCTGAAAGAATTCATAAACAAAATGTGAATATTGGATATTTGTTTGGCTTCACTAATTTTTCATTTGCATTCTCGTTACATTTTTCCTAACAATTTTCACTCTTAATTCTTTTCTTAATCCTAAAGACATTGTTGAAGACATAATATATGCATGCAGTGTTAAGATAAAGAGATTGTTTTTATATGTCAGTTTACGACTTTGCTAATATTTTTTATATATCTTTTTACTGTTATTTGCAGATGTTTTCTTGAAGAACATTTTCAGCTTATATTTGAAATTTTTGGGGGGGGGGGGGGGGGTGTTTATACATATCACTTGCCAATATTTGAAATTTTGGTGTTTTTTGTTTTTACATATCACCATCTTGTTCACTTGCCAATATTTTCTTCTTCTTCTTCTTCTCTTTTTTTTTTTTTTTTTACTTTTATATATTTATTTATTTTTTTTATTTTACACTTGTTCTTTGAACATATTCCTGAAGTTATCACAATCATATATCTGTATATACTATAGATATTTAAATTGGATTATTCAAGGCATCGTCTTTACAAATTAATAATAAAGTCTGATTTAAAACTTGTCTATCACGTTCTTGCAATTCAGATAAGATAATTTAATTCAAATAGCCATGTTATATTTCCTTGTCTGGAATCCCCAGCGCCAAATAGACTCCACTGATTTTTCTTAGATTTTTCAATATATTAAGCATTGTTTTGATATACAATTGCTGTTTGACATGACATCATAAAAAGTTTATCATTATGACATCATTAAATTTTGTTGATACTATTATCAAAAAATATTAAAATTATCAAATTATTAAATTTAAAAAAAAAATGTATATGTAACAAGCATTAAAATTGAAAGTAAATACATTGTTTTTGAAAATCCTGGTGCTTTTTAAAGGCACATATTTAAAAAAAAAAAATTAAAATTAAAATTTAAAAAATAAATAACTATTTTTGGTGCCAGGTCAGTAAACTATATATATATACAAGAAAAGGAGTTGAGATATTCCTTTCTGGCACCACATGTGGTAATTTATTATGTTAAATAAATCCATCAAAATGCTCAATAAACAATTTGCAAGTTCCATGCATTATGTTACCCTGTTTGTATTTTACAACTACAACTGCCAACAAATCTTTTCAGGGACCTTGGTGGCCAAGTGGTCTAAACTGCATGCTTAAAAATCACTGAGTGCCTCTCACCACTTTGGTTCAAATCCCACTCAGGCAAATCCTGAAAATTTTGTTGGTTTTCTTGCCAAGGTCAGTGGTTTTCTCCAGGCACTCCGCAATTCCCTCCACCATATCAAATTCAACCACCTTGATATGAGTGAAAAATTCTCAACTGGGTCATAAAACACCATTACTCAACCCACGCCATTATTTTTTAAAAACACCATTAACAAGTTTCACTGGACAAGCATTCCTTGACAACATGACCATTTATATTATCTAGAACAATTAGCTCTCTCAGATGAAGCTTTTATCTGGTCTGTTGCTAATGGAAACCATTTGTTCTGTCAAAACACTTTTGAAATAGATAATCATTATTGACCAATATAATAGGTTAGTTGATTTTTCTTCTTTCTCTATCTATTGGATGTCTGAGTTTAATTTTAGCCCTTTTAAAAATCACCTTAAATTTAGATTTGAGTGGGGTAGAGTGATTGTGTTTTACACCCCAGACAAGACTCATTTCATTTGTTTTAAGACAGTCAGATCAGAGATGGTGTAGAAATCTAGTGTGACCTAAGAGAACCTAAGAGAACCATTAACCTGTAGCAAACAAACTCTTTTAAACTAAGATCTGCCCAAAGTGGGATTTGAACTTAGTTAGTAAGAGGGGATTCAAAAGTGGTCACTTTGACCACTCAGTAACCAAATCTTATTACAATTATGAGATAATTTTATAAGACCTTAAAAAGGAATGTCCCATATTGCAAGTGTGACACATAAAATTGTGTAGATACTTTAATTAACTGCCTTAGATAGGTATAAATGTCTACAACTTGATCTTTAGCTGGAGTCGTATCAATACAAATGAAAACAATTTGACTGTGTATAAAATACCTCTGTTGAATTTGAATACATGAAAACCCATGTATGAAAATAAAAATAAAAATTGATATTTAATTCTTGGGCCTTGGTGGCTTAGTGATCTAAAGCACATGCTCACAGTTAAAGACAGTAAAATTATGTGTA
The DNA here is from genome assembly GCA_029721355.1 of Tegillarca granosa. Classification (NCBI taxonomy): domain Eukaryota; kingdom Metazoa; phylum Mollusca; class Bivalvia; order Arcoida; family Arcidae; genus Tegillarca; species Tegillarca granosa. Next base: position 41,971,022 of record CM056598.1, on the reverse strand, counting down.
TCAACAATTTATATACCAGTTTGAAATATCATGATTTGTTGGAGTTACTTCCCTTTAGTTAAGCTTTTTTCCAAACAAATTGTGTAACATTTTAAAACATAAAAGAAAGTTTAAAAAATGTGATGTTAGGATAGTTAATGTTTATACAAGCATTGATCCTCTTGTCATTATAAAATATAGAAAATTTGGCCACCATTATAACATGTTCCCATTTTATTGGATCTGTAATATCAATTATAGAAATCTCACATTTTTCTTCTTTTTTTATTTATTTATTATTATTTTTTTTAAAAATTTTCTTAATTTTTCAATAAGCAATCACTTTCTTCTTGTGCATTTAATATGTTTTGAATGGTTTTAAAAGTAGTTTCAGACATTTAGTATTGCATTAGATTGTAACAACTTGACAAAGAAATGGGCTGCCCATGGCCATAAGCTTATTGATTTTAACATTTAACAAGCTTATTATAAACAATCGTGTTTAAGGTATTAGGAACAAATATTTATGTTGAAAACAGTTGATTTAAACAATCAAATAAATATCTATAGCTTCAGGATTTAAGATTTTAATGAGGAAAAAACTTAAACCTGACAAATCTTAACAACATTTTTTTTATCAATTTCAGATCCATTTATTAAAGTTATAGAACTGTTTTTTAATAAGATTCTTAAATTCATCACCTGGTATCTTCATAAAAAAGTCCATGGGAATGAACTACTGCAAAATCACAAATGTTTGTTGGGGATTAAATTTCGATTTTTTTTTTTGACTGTCTGCACATTAGCCCCCACAGGCTACATGTAAAGCCAGTCTCACACAGAACACACTGCTTATATGGTTGGCCACCCGTGTAAACAGTACATACAACCGAACCAACCGTGGCCTTATCCGAGTTACATTCGGGCCATTCAAGTATATCCGTGAAAGCCGTGTATGATTTTTAAAATTTTTAAAAAACTGGCACAGGTGCCATGTCCATGTATGATCATATTAGCGATTGTACAAGACCATGAGAGACCGTGTGAGACCGTACGAAACCGTATATACAACCGCGCATGAAGTCTATTCCACAAGTGAGCTCAACCGTGTTAATATTGTATATAAATCGTATATATCAAAACATACACGAATGTGTGATAATTCGAGCATAACTCGAACAAAAGTCGGTGGGATCGTACTATAAACCCTGTAAATGTCTAGTTAATCGAGTAAAAGTCGTGTTTAATCATACTAGGCCATAACAGACCATACTAGACCGTACTTGGAACCATACAACAATCTTCTCAAAATCACATGCAACTCATGTTCAAACCGTGAGAAACCTTGCTTGACCAAGTATATCTGTGCTTTGTTCATACATACTCGTGCTACATTTGAGTCTAAATCATACCAACTCATCCCCAGGCACAGTTGGAGCTCAATACTCGTACCAGTCAACCCGTGTATAACCGAGTATACCGTATTGGAATTGTGTGCCCAACCGTGTTCTGTGTGAGACAGGCTTAAACGTTTAACTCCACCAACTGCCACTATTTTTACAGATAGTAAAAAACACAAAATTTAATGTCAACAAAAGTTTTTAAATTACTGAAGTTTCCAATGTGATATATTTTTCAATTCCTCAATTTTTTCTCCAAATAACATTTTTTCTTTTTTTTTTAAATTCGCAAAACATAAAATTTTTAACCCAAGGAAGAAAATGATTTTGCTGTATCATTTTAATTGAATCTTGAATGTTTTGGAATGACAACATAATTTGATCTTTAGTTACCGGTGTTTTTATATTATCTTAGTATAATATATAGTATATTAACTATTGATACTGTAACAGGAAAGGGAAAAAATGTAGCAGCCAAACCAAGACACAAACCCTGGAACTTCCCAATACTAGCAGGATGCTCTAACAACCAAGCCACCCAGCCACCTATCGCTATCGAGCTTGGTGTGATACAATTGTATTACTATTGTATCTTTTACATTTTTTAGCAATGAATAGCTACAACAATTAAAGCTGATGTTAATTTTAAACAATTACTCACTTACACCCCAAATGGTTAAAAACTGTCCAAATGGCTTCTAAGTCACTGATTAGATTTAAACCAAACACAAAATAAATAGAAGTGACTTGTTTTGAAGTTGAAATACTTAGACTAAACTCACTAGTGTTGAAGACTTGTTTATTTTCTTTTTGTTACACCTTCCACAAACTTAGTTTGAGGGGTTGCATAGAATTCATAATGTGTGTCTGTCTGTCTTTCTTTAAAACTGTGACTGCTGCATGACTTACATATCTATGGTTGGATTTAAATAAAACTTGGCAAAAATAAACATGTGACATTGTGTTGCAACATTTATGTGTGTAGGTTAAAGTTCAAGGTCACAAAATCAAATGATTCGGAGAGAAATTGGCTCTCAAGAGACTGTTCTAGTTTCAAAAGTTTTAGTGTTAAACACAGCATATTAATAATAATATAATTATGTTGGTAGTATGATTGTTTTACTTTGTGTTAATAGAACTTGTTAATATTATATTTGGGAATTAACCAACTGGCTGCATATTTATCATCAGATATTAGGGTTAAAGCCAGTCATATCTTGATTAAACAGGAGCTGAAACATAATAAATTTGATAATCCTAGAGTTACCTCTCTTACCTCTTGTTCTAGTATGTAAAAAATATAAAAACTGTGGTTTTTAATCTTTGGAAACCCAGTAAAGAATGTTGATCTGTTCTTGTACCTTATGATATCAAAATTAAAATAAATAAATAAAAATTTTAAAAAACTTGTGTTTTGCATACCCATTAATCATTTCTGTGGTCATTTCCCAGAATAATTTCATTTTTTATGGGAAAAATGTTAAATCATGCAATATCATATTCCTGAAAACCAATAATTCTGCACAAAAGTTTTATATACATAGACAAACCACATTGGACTTTGTATCCCCTCCCTCCTTAATGAATTTGTCACTATTGACACTGATCCTAAAGTCTGATTATATCTCATTTTATGTTTCCCCCATGATGAGCCACCGTTGCTATGGTTGTTATACATATATTACAATTCTTAATTATTTTCCTTTTTTTTTCACATCATTTCACTTAACACACCCTTAAGTACACACATAACAGTTTTGATATATATTAGAATATTGATACATCAGTGTGATCCTTTTGATCTTTAAGCCATTTATCAATAAGTAAGGTTTTTGATTTTAAGTCCATGTGTCATATTGAATTCCTGACCCTGTCATATCATATAGAAGTCAAAGTGCAGAAGGTTTCAGAATCTACTCATGGCTAACCATTGGACCGATAATGGCCTCATACAGTAACTGTTTTGAGTCGGGTTAATGATTTAGGAGGATAATATCATTTATTTACGGTACTGTAGTTAAAGTAGGATAATATTTACTTGTTTATTCTTATCAAGATTTTATCCTCCCGTGATAAAGTTCTCCAATAACTTGACCGAAAAAGCTTATGTGATCTTATTTTCTGGCAAGGTTTGAATCCAACTTGGGATAAATCTTAGTATAAGAAAAACTTTATGCTCTCTGAATCCTTCAGTATTTATTGGCATATTTCTGAACATTCTGTCATAATGAAAGTGAAAAAGTCTGTAATTAGTGTAAAGCTTTTCCAACCAACCAACCATCTATCTATCTATCATAGTTCTTGGATATTTTAGGAAACTAGAGTGCCCAGAAAAAGGTTCTGTTCTTTGGCAAGTGAACTGTCAATTAATTTTAAACTGGGGTATACTAAAATGAGATATACACCTAGGAAGTGGGAGGTTCTGTTTTCTTTAAGCTTATTTTTTACTATGTGTCTACCAAGGTTCCTGTAGACCAATACGATATTTTTTTTTATTTTAGCAAAATTTAATGTTTTTCATAAATGTTGCCTGTATTTAGAGTTGTTTATTCCAAAATTGATAAAGTTATATCAAAAGGTGAAGTTATCTACTGAAAGAGTAACAGAAGAGCGAACCATAGATTTATCAGTGGAAAGATGGTGATCCCTACTGCTGTTCCGTGAACAACTTGTTTATTTGTTTGTTTGTTTTAATAGACAATCAAATATCCTGTGATTTGTAACAGAGAATGCACCATTAATAATCAGAATTAAGTGTTCCCATCAGCTTATAACAGATGGTACTCTCATCAAGTGTTTTACTTACATCAAATATTAGGTATAGGAATGCTAACAAACCCACTTTTATATCATATTTATTGCTTCAGTACCTAGAGAAAAGTGTGGTACACTTGTATTTATTCCAAGCTGAACACATTCAGCACTTGAACATAGCTTACCTTCATTAGTTACTCCAAGGAAACATGAACAATATTACTGAACCAAGAACATGACCATATAAAATAGTATACAGCTTTGTTTACTATTGATATTTAGTTCTTATAATATTTGTAAGATACACACATAAGAAACCCAGATATAAATGTTTTGAGTGAAATTCTTGGCAAGACTTCCTTTTGTACCCCCTACCCATTAAATTCTATGTAAAATTTTTGAAAATTTATTTTTCTTAGAAACGTGCAAAATAGCTTGATTTTATTATTTTTAGGCCATTTCAGTAAATATTAAAATTTTAGTGGGGGGTACTAAAGGAAGTCTTTCCAAATTCTTTTACAGTTAAACCCCCATTTCAAAGCTAAAAAAAAGTTATGTTTTGGCAGTATAACCAGATTTCACTTTGGCCGTTTTAGCCAGTTAAATGGGGTTATAGCAAGATGGTTTTTTAAATAATTTTTTTTCAAAGGAACTGAAAAACTTTCTTATACTTGTGTCCAAGGCACTGGGATCTATAAGCTAACACTGAGGTCCCCTAAATTGTACATTACAGTAAAATGGTTACACAAGAGTGTGTGGTGAAATAATTTTCAGAGAGAAAGAAAGTAAACAGGAAATCTTTATAAATATATCCATAACATTTACTTTCCTTTTTAAATTATTGACAAGCAGATACCAGGTGAACTTTGTCAAGGTAACTTTATTATCCATTGTTAATTATATTTGATTTATAATTGTTGCTATTGGCAACATGATATTCATTATGAAATATTAAGATTGTGTCAAAGATTTCTTCAACAATATTGAAGTTATATCTAATGCTTATAGTTAATTCTTCTTGTAGAATTTGTTTGTAAATTAGCAGACAATTAGTATCATACCTAGATCTATAATTTTTTTAAGGACATCATGAACATAGTAAATAAAGAATCCATTAAGTGGTTTTTAAAGATTACTCACTGTCTGTGATTCAGAAATGTAAATCGGAAAATTTCTGCATTGATTAATTTTCATGACAAACAATATTCAATTTATATGCATACTTTTATTTCCATTTACCGGGGATAATAATCAAGGCAAATGCAAGTGATTATTTTTTCTTTTTCATTTTGGTACTCTTGTGAATTTACACCAACGAAAAAACAATTAAGTAAATTTCTTATTTTACAGAAGTAAGATCTGACTTATAAGGTTTACTTCCATCCATTTATCTTTTTATTACGTAATCCATTATTATTTCATCAATCCATTTATGACCATTGTACAGCATCTGTAGTAACATTATTAGCATGTGATTTAGATAGTTTTGTGGTGGAAATTATAATACTCTAGACCTAAAGATGAAAGCAGTTGATCTCCTAAATTATCATTGGTTGATTTACTTTATATCAAAGAATGCCATTGGTTCACTTGCATTATAAGTAAATGCCATTGGTTTTGAAATTCACTTCAATGTTACTTGTTTGACAAAAGTGATGGCTCATTGGTTGATTTGTTTCTGTTAAGTGATGGCTCATTGGTTGCTTTGTTTTAGTTAAGTGTTTTCTTATTGGTTGCTTTGCTTAAGTTAACTATTGGCTCATTGGTTGATTTGATAAGTTTTGGCTTTTTGGTTAATTTGTTTCAGTTAAGTGATGGCTCATTGGTTGTTTTGCTTTAGTTAAGTGTTGGCTAATTGATTGCTTTGCTTAAGTTAAGTGTTGGCTCATTGATTGATTTGTTTTAGATAAGTGTTGGCTCATTGCATGGTACCACATGCAAAGGAAGACTCGTTTGTTTTCCCCTATTTGAACTGTTTGCCTTTGTGTTAGATTTAAATCATTTTTAGTTTGTCTTATGACTTGCAATTTTAATCTACCATAAATATTGCATATTACATACTTAATATGGTTGTCATTAACAAAATTTAAAAAAAAAAAACCACTTAATGTTAACTTAAAAAAATCTATAAGAGACTTAGTAAATTTGTAGTTTAAATTGTTAGCCTAAGAATCATTGTCTTTCACTGCTTTGTCAGGAATAAATTAGTATATGAAAGTTTGTCAGTTTGCTTGCTGAAGGTTGGGGTTTATATCCAAATTCCTCTACATTTCCACAACTGACCATTCTATGAGTGAAAGAATCATGACTGGACATATAGTCTCTCTCCCTCTTATATGGATAAATAGCCTTGACCTGGGCATTAAACACAATATTCCACCCCCTCTCTCATATATAATGTATGTTATAGAACCTTGAATCTTGACTGGGGTATAATATCATTCTCTCTCTCTCTCTCTCTCTCTCTCTCTCTCTCTCTCTCTCTCTCTCTCTCTCTCTCTCTCTCTCTCATTACTCTGGTTCTTTGTGTCAGTAATTTAACAATATTTAAAGATTGTTAATATTTAATGTGGGACTGACGTACAGGTTATGTTCTTAATGTGCTCTATTTACATAGTAAATAAGTATAAAAATACATATCTGTTCAACCTTTATTGATTAGTATATACCTATTACCAAATTAATCATAATTATATTTCATAATTGAGGGCATTTTAACAATAAAAAAAGCAGTATTTAATAATGACACTATTATTATATTATTATGTTCAATGTTATTATATATATTGTCAACATGGTTTGTGTGTCATTATAAAATATGCATTGAAATTGATTGCTTTTAATGGTGTATTTTGTTACACAACATAGTTTACCTGTTTAGGAATGGGGTGATTAGTTTTTAACAGATTCTACTAACTTTTATAGTGCTAGCACATTAAACTAACTTAGCTGACTTTATGATGTATTATGTGATATAACCAGTCCACAATTTATTTGACCTTTTACCATTCCACCAAAATTTTTTGAATCTCTGGGCCACTGTGTTTTGCCAGGTGCAAAAAAAAAAAATGATCACCTTTATTAACTAAACCACTAGACCACTAAATTACAGGTCTCTTTGTTTATTTTGAGATTTATTTTTTATTTCTGACAGAGTGGTCCGAAATGGTTTTTGTTGTATCTTGATCTAGATCCTGATCTCACTTGGATAGATTCCTGTGCTAGAAACTTAATGAGTTTGCTTGCTGAAGATCAGGTGTTTTTATTGGCCACTACAGTTTCCTCTACCATTCCACAAGATACGGTTAGTGACAGAATTTGGGAATAAAACATTATTACTCCTTTTTATCCACTCCACTCTAAATGGCCTTGGTGGATAAATGGTCTAAAGCACACACATAGGAATTATAGACAGCTTATGTTAGAATCCAACTCTGGTTAGATTCTTAATATAAGAAAGTTTGTCAGTTCACTTGGTGAAGGTCAGGGGTTTTCTCTTGGCACTCAAGTTTTCTCTACCATTTTAGAACTGACAACCTGTGTTTTTTTTTGTTTTTGTTTTGTTTTTTTTTTTTTTTTTTTTTTTTTTTTTTGAGGGGGGGGGGGGGGGGGGGGTTAAATCATCATTACAACTCTCCATTCCACTCTAATGGCTAAGTAAAACTCTGCAGTTACAAAAAGCTATGTTAAGGAATAACAGCATGTCACAGTGTGTTAGAATAAAAGTATGGACATCATAGACAAGGAAAAATTCTCATTAGTAAAATTTCAGCTTTAATATATATATGTCTATATACCCTGTCTGTCAAAACTAATTTACAGATGATATATAACTTAATAATATTGACATTTTTCTTGTACATAAGCACTTCTCTATCTCTGGACTTAAAATCTTCATACCTAGTTTTAATAATTAGATTATTCTTTGTACCTGGTGAGATAGATGTATAATTATAGCCTGCTGAAAAATATATCATTATGTCGATATCATTTTGTGTAATGCATTTCGTCCATGCTAGGAATTCATTTGTAATTATGTGGAGTAACAGTGATGCTTGACAAAATCCAAATGTTGTTTTTTAAACATATATGTGCAGTGTACTGGCCAAGTTTTTGTTATAACATAACATGATAAGGGTCGGATGTAGTTTTATTTTATCTATTGATTAAACATAAATGTATACACTGATTTCGTATATATACATTCATTTTAAGATATTTGTGTATATACACCTTATTTTCACTCTGTAAACAGATAGTGTGTTCCTTATCTTTGGATGTTTACGCTTATTCTTCGTTCACTTTTCGTAAGATTATTAGAAGATTTTTAAAAATATTTTTCTGTGTGTGGTTATCAATACATCTGTAAATACTGTGTTTGACATTCAGGAATTAAGAAAAACAGAAGTTAGAAAATAATCTTAAGGTGTGTTTTGTAACAGATATATATAATAAATATATATATACTTAGGTGGACTTGGGTTGAGTTGTGTTAAGGGATGCAAGGTGCCCTTTCACTGTAAATATAAATAGTAGTAAAGGTGTATGCAAGTCGGTAGTATATTTAAGTTAGTTGTTATTAAGTAGTCCACTTTAACTTCTACTATTAAATGTAATCACACGGATATCATAGAAGAGTTTATTTCCTGGCTTTAAGTAAAGTTTAACATGGAGCATTATGATGTTGAAAACTCGGAACTTGATGATGTATTCCCGAGCACATCAGACATGGATACAAGTACAGAGAAAAGTGTTATCGAACAATTACTTAAATTTCAAGGAGAACTTGCAGGTTCTCGTCAAGGATTTGATTCTAGACCTAGGAGCATTAAACGACCATTCTATACTTTAGGTAGACAGAGGTCACTTAAATTAGAAATTGGGAAATTAGGCAGGTAGGTGAAAAATTCAATCTTTTTATTTGTCAACATAATTATTTAAGTTGAACTTAAAATTTCACAGTCACAGTTTTACTTAAATGATCAATAAAATAATCACTTTTAGGTGTGTGTGTGTGTGTGTGTGTGTGTGTCTGTGTGTCTGTGTGTGTGTGTGTGTGTGTGTATGTGTGTGTGTGTGTGTGTGTGTGTGTGTGTGTATGTGTGTGTTGAAGCATTATAATTTATTATCACATAGGTATGTAGATAAAAACAATATTTTTGTCTGTCATGACAGTTTTATTTTGATAAATGTATGACCTACATTAATTTGTATTGTTTTACATATAAGTTTTGCCAACGCAATAAAACAATATTACATCATGTTAATGGAACATCTTTATAGGCTTAAAATTACAAATGTTTTTGTATTAATGTGCTACAGACCATCTTAAGTTGCTAAACTTTCTATCATTTTAAATTTTCAAACTAAACCCTGATGGAAATGCAGTAAGTGAAATTTGAATTCCTAAACTCATTTTCTACATGGGAGATACATGTTTTTACACTAGTCTTCTTTGATAACTTGTAAGTTCAGGTTAGAAAGGTTTTATGAGATAGGTAAATATAGGTAGATATATATATTAAATTTCAACTGTACCTAAGAGAGATTAATTTTAATAAATAAATTTAAAAAATCAACTAAGATGGATAAATGTCATCAGATTTCAATCTATCATGGTTGATGAGTCATGTACTTCATGTGCTTGATACAGAAATTCACAGATAGCAATTACGGGTATATATATATATATATATATATATATATATATATATATATATATATATATACCTTTGAAAATTTTCACATAATTACAGTGTTACAGAGTCAACCTGACTTTACATAATGAAGCATATAGTTTGTCACCTCACATAACATTAATCTGAAAACCTTTCATGTCATAACTCTTACAGGCTTAGCTTAATCATGACACTCATCTTTGATGTTTTACTTTGCATCAGGATTATACCTATGTTAGCCACTGTGTATCTTATGCACTCACTAAATACAACTGTTATGACAAGGTATGGATTGGTTTAAATGAAATTTTACTCCCCATTTAAGATTATTTCACTTGTTAGGAGATATATGCAAAATGGAAGAAGGAACATGAGCACTCAGAAAAGAAAACCTCCCCTGGTTGACAAAATTTCTCACATTAGGATCTGCCTAAGTTCAATTTGAACTTGGGACATAAGATACATCATGATGCTGTAACCTACAATTGTATACCACCTTGCAGCCATGGGCTAATGAGTTCATGGTTATACAAGTATTCAAACTGTTTATAATGAAGCAATAATAAGGAAGGATCATTAAGGAATATGTTGAAGCCTTCTGAATGATTATTGGTATTTTTCTGCTAATCAATCATTGATATAGAAGGGTTAATTTTGGGAAAATGTGTGTTTCACCATTTCAATTCCAGTTTTCAATGCAGTCCTGCCATTTTTTGGTCTTCAGACTGATAGGTAAAACAACCTAGAAAAAAATATTTGATCATTTGAGAATGAAAAAGAAATGAATGCCTATATACAGTGCAACTACATAGTACTTTTGAGTTAACCTATATATCTGTACTAGTAAGTCTATCAGAAGTGCTAGCAAATTTGAATAGATAATTGATCAGGATTTTGAATAAATTTTGTAACACTATAAAATTATTAGATAATCAACTTCAAAAGATCCTACATGTGAATTCCAGAGATCCTACATGTGACTTAGACCATTTCTGGGATTTGGACCATTTCAGGGATCATACATGTGGCTTAGACCATTTCTGTGATTTGGACCATTTCAGAGATCCTACTTGTGAGTTCCAGAGATCCTACATGTGACTTAGACCATTTCTGTGATTTGGACCATTTCAGAGATCCTACATGTGACTTAGACCATTTCTGTGATTTGGACCATTTCAGAGATCCTACATGTGACTTAGTCCATTTCTGTGATTTGGACCATTTCTATGACTTAGACCATTTCAGAGATCCTACATGTGGCTTAGACCATTTCTTTGATTTGGACCATATAATTATATGACTTAGACCTAACTGAGACTTGGACCGTTTCTGTGACTTGGACTATTTCATTTACTTAACAACAATAACCAGACCCACTAAAAAAACTACAACAAAAATAGATGAAATATGAAATATAGATACAGTACCACCTCATTATAATGTCCCTCAGTATCTTTGCTTTATCCTTATTCCATGTATTTTTTTAATTCGTCCTTGATTTGTTACCTAACCACTGTGTAACACCAACAACAGCTACTGATGGTACAAATGATGGCAATGAATTAAGGTACATTTCCTGAACATTATATACAGATTTTGTTTACTGATGAAAACGTAATTGCTAATTGTGGATTGACATTAGACAGTTTAATATTAAACCACTGCAGTAGCTCAGTTGGTAGAGTGCTCTCTCCATAAGTGGGAGGTTGTGGGTTTGAACCCTGACGGGGTCTGACCAAGACTTGAAAGTGGGTAGTGACTGTTCTTTCACCAAGCACTTGGCATTACAAAATGAAAGTCACATTTTTTTCGGATGTGAACTTAAAATAAATGAGGTCCTGTGTCATGGTAGGCATGGCATGATAAAGAACCCTGCTGTATAATGCCATCAGTGCAACGCACAGGCAAAATTTCTGCACTTTCACCTATAGCTGGTGATGTCTTGGTATAAGTGAAATATTCTTGACTGGAACATTAAACACCATAACTCAACTTAGCTTAATTTATTATTAGGAACAGGCAATGAATATAAAGATCATGCAATATCCAGGTGTGTGGTTCAAGAACCATGGTACTTATCCGAATGCTTGTGAAACATTTACTTATGCTAGATAGTGGTGTCATCTATTTAGTAAATGTCTAACGAGGTGATGGAGGGGAAATATGGTCTATATAGTGCTATATTATATAAGGGGACTGCTAGTATGAGTGTTGGGATAAAAATAGAAGAGAATTATTTCCTGTGTTATATTTTAGTGAATTCCATCACACCAGGGTTTCATTTGATGAAGGATATAAAAAATACATGTAAAATGTTCTCTGATGTTTATTGTTTTGGTGTTTATCATATTGGTGTCTTAAATGGGAAGAATAAAAATGTTACTAAGAAGTGTTTTTCTCAGATGTTTTATAGAAGTGTAATTATCATATAAGTGTCTAAATAGGTTTATGTGAGGAATAAAAATGTTACTAAGGAGTGGGTTTCTCAGACGTTTTATATTAAAAGTGTAATTATCATATTGGTGTCTAAATGGGGTATGTGAGGAATAAAAATGTTACTAGGAATGGGTTTTACAGTAGTGTGTTTTTTATACTTGGACAGTGAATGTAAATGTTCTCTGATGCAACATTATGATATAAATGTATCATATCAGCATGTAATGAGGATGTTAGGATTAAAAATAATTATATTTTTATGTTAATATTTTCTGATGCTACATAATAGTGTACTTTGATGCTGTATGATAATGAACTTTGAAGATATATAGATATGTGTTATATTGCTATATAGTGGTGAATTTTGATGCTATATAATGATGTACTCTGATGCTATATAATGGTGTACTCTGATGCTATATAATGGTGAACTCCTATGCTATATAGTGGTGAACTCTGATGCTGTACAGTGGTGAACTCCAATGCTGTTTAGTGGTAAACTCTGATGCTGTGTAATGGTGTACTCTGATGCTATATAGTGGTAAACTCCAATGCTATATAATTGTGAACTCTGATGCTATATAGTGGTGCACTCTGATGCTATATAGTGGTGATGCTGATGCTATATAGTGGTTAACACTGATGCTATATAGTGGTTAACACTGAAGCTATATAGTGGTGCACTCTGATGCTATATAGTGGTGATGCTGATGCTATATAGTGGTGAACTCTGATGCTATATAGTGGTGCACTCTGATGCTATATAGTGGTGATGCTGATGCTATATAGTGGTGAACTCTGATGCTATATAGTGGTGAACTCTGATGCTGTATAGTGGTGAACTCTATGTACTCTGATGCTATATAATGGTGTACTCTGATGCTATTTAGTGGTGAACTCCTATGCTATATAGAGGTGAACTCTGATGTTGTACAGTGGTGAACTCTGATGTTGTATAATGGTGTACTCTGATGCTATATAGTGGTGAACTCTGATGCTGTTTAGTGGTAAACACTGATGCTGTATAGTGGTGTACTCTGATGCTATATAGTGGTGAACTCCAATGCTATATAATTATGAACTCTGATGTACTCTGATGCTATATAGTGTTGAATTCTGATACTATAGTAGTGAAATCTGATGCTATATAGTGGTGTACTCTGATGCTGTATAATGGTAACCTCTGATGTACTCTGATGCTATTTAGTGGTGTACTCAAATGCTATATAGTAGTGTACCCTGATGCTGTATAATGGTGAACTCTGATGTGCTCTGATGATGTATAATGGTGAACTCTAATGTACTCTGATACTGTATAATGGTGAACTCTGATGTACTCTGATGCTGTATAATGGTGAACTCTATGTACTCTGATGCTGTATAATGGTGAACTCTATGTACTCTGATGCTGTATAATGGTGAACTCTATGTACTCTGATGCTGTATAATGGTGAACTCCGATGCTACATAGTGCTGAACTCTGATGGTTTATAGTAGTGAATTCTGATGCTATATAGTGGTGTGCTATTATATTTCATTGTTTAATATCAGAGAATTTATATGTTCCTCATGTCATATTTCTAATTGAGTGATTTATCTTATACATTAATAAAAAAATCCTTGTAACAAAACTAATTTTACTAAAACTTTTTTATGTACAACATCTAACAATTGATCTAAACTGTCATTATACATTATTTATTGTTAACCAAACATCTGTAATGTTGAGTGAACCTTTTTTGACATGATTTATTATTTAAAACTTGAGAATGACAAAAATAAAATATCTGCTTATGAATTCATTAGATGCACACCATCTTTATTTACACTTTAAAACTGAAGGAAAGAAAAAATGTAGCTTCTTGTTTTTATAAAATATATTTCTATAAATAAATACATGATATATGGCCTTGCATTTCATCCAAAGATGAAATATGTGTAGCAACCTATTCAAAGCACTAAAAATGTGCTAAGTACTTGCCCAATAAGCCAATTTTCTCTGGACATGCATTTTTTCAAGTTTCAAATTGCTAGTAGAAAAAAATGAGAAAATAAATCATAACATTTTTTTCTACAGCAATTTTCTTAAGAATTTGTTTTGATTCTTTGTCTGTCGTTGTTGGTAGTTAAGTTGCTAGATGAACATCTCCAATTAAATTGAAGTTGTGTTTAAAATTTAGCTTGTTTCAGAAACTTAGACACAGATTTATTTATACATCTTGAACACATGTATTTTATCATCTTTAGTATATATAGGTATAAGTTTTCTTTATGTATCAACGTTGGTATTTCTACAGTCATATCCTCATCATGTTATACAATTTAGGATGAGCTTATTCAAGGAACACCATGTTTCAACCATAAACCGAGTGTAATCAATTATAACAGGTTTATAAACATATAAATAATCATTAACTGCTGTTTTCTGTCCGAGTTTGACTCTGTCAATCAGATAGCATCCTTGTAGCTATTTCTAATCATCAACTAAAACATTTGTACACCTTTTTTTCCAGCAGTGTTTAATTAGCATAGAGGTAGGTATAAATTAATTAAGGAAGACTCTATGTCAGAGGTATAATGACCCCATACCTGTCAAAATATCAGGTAATTTATAAAATAATTATATTCTGTCAACAACAAATCAAATGTTATTATTATTGGTAATTACAAACAATGACATCATACTGTGATGATGACATCATACTGTGATGTAATCAACCTGATCTACATCCTAATAGATAAAGGCTTTAATAAGTACTAGTAATATTGGTACTATTCCTGGGCGTTTTGTTGGAACAAATAGGTTTTTGATCATGTTGTGTTTTGGTAATTTGCATATTAAGTAAGGAAGATTCTTTGTTGTAAACTAATGTTACTCTATTAAAATTAAAAAAAAAAAAAAAAAAGAAAGAAAGAAAAAAAAAAAAAAGATAATTAATTAATTAATTAATGATAATGATAATAATAAAATTTCCAGATTTTATTGATGTGATAAGTTGGGTCCATTCAGAAGTGATTTGCAACATTTTCAACAGTCTCATTAGTGTAAGGAGTCTATTCATTAAATCAAACAGCCTGTCTTTGTAATGAGGGCTTTAGAAACTGTTGCAGGTACATAACCAACGTTTGTTCAGGATATTTACAGAAAGCTACAAAAAAATATGTAAAATGGAAACCCAAACATCAGTGGATTTTTCTTCACACTCCTGTTTTCTGTACCATCTACAAACTGACCTTCTTGACATTATTGTAAGAGTCTTGACTTTGGGCATAAAAACACCATTTTTCCTGCCATTATTCCTGTTCACTTCATTTAACATCTATAATCACTGGCCCATAATCATAAAATATTTCATAATCACATAAAATCAATATCTGTTTTCAAATAATATTTCAAATGGATCTTTTAATTAAATGTTTTTTTCTTTTGATTCCTTAAGGATACTGTTTATATTCACTAGAAAATGTCACACTATTCATAAATCACATACATTATGAGAACAAAAATATTTAAAAATCATAATGATAATATGCTTCATTTAACATATCCTTTTTATGAAAAATAGAACAATTATTTTTCCAAAAAAAGTTTCCATGATGATGTTTAAAAGGTCCTTGACATTATATGAATTAGGAAATTCATTCATTAGTGACATTTATATTATCTAAGATAATTAAAATCATTATAAAATGGGTCAACAACAATAACTTGACCCTGTAGACCAGTTTTATAGTGCTGGTACACTGGAACATTATGTTACATATTAATATAACAAACCAAACTTTCCATAGCCTACTTGACTTTAACTTGGTCTAGAATGGAAAGTTAATTGATGGATTTAAGAGATGCTTTTATTATGAAACATTTCTTTCTTTTCTTCAACTGTCTCCTCTGCCACCCCCTCCCATTTTTATTTTCCCTGTTACAGCCTCTTTTATTTCTATTTAATTTCCCACATAAGTTGTTTCTTTTTCATCCCATTAGCTGGAGGTTACATTACAATTGTAACTTTAGTTTCCAGTTTGTTTATAGCAATCTGACACAGTGTTCAGATGACCACTTCACTCCACTTTCTGGCAAGAAATTAATCAACATACTACTAACGAATATGACAAATGTTTAATACATTTGATAGAGAATACAAGTAATATCATGCTAAAGACTTGACTTTTCTTCCATACAGTCTTTAAAATTCACGAGTAATAAATCTAACAATATCCAAAATGTTTATCTAGAATCCTAGTTCTGATATTTCAGTTAAATTTTTCAATTTTCAGTTTTCAATATATGGAAATAATTTTTAATGGTTTCATTTCAAATCTTAATGCATGTATGTACTCAAAATCAATAGATATTAAATAACTTTACAAATTTAAAATTGCAATATATGTATTATATAAGGCAACATTCAACAATAAGCATGCAGGCTTCTGTCTGCAAATTTGAAATTTAAAATTTTAACTTGTTTAAAAATTAACAACTTGGATATGATCAATATCTCTCTCTCTCTCTCTCTCTCTCTCTCTCTCTCTCTCTCTCTCTCTCTCTCTCTCTCTCTCTCTCTGTCGCTCTCTCTGTCGCTCTCTCTCATTTGCTTGCATGTGACTAAGAAATTACAAAAGAAAAATTTTGGAAATTATTTAAATGCTTTTCTAAAAAAAAACTTTCAACATTCTAAAACTCCTTTTTGGCTTTTGGCACAATGTAAAGTATTTGGTAAATTGTTACATTGTTGTTGATGAATTTAATAACTGAGCTACAGTTATGTTGTGCTTACTTGCTTTTTGTTTTTTGGTTTTTTTTTTAGAATAATTTTAGACATAAAACAATATCAGCCTCATAATAGTTGTCATGTCCCTGTAGCTCGGGTAGAATCATAATCAAAAGTATGTTTGAAAACAGATATCTTATTGAATGTAAAATCAAACATTTAACTGAATGATAAAGTCCATGATATTCTTTGATCCTTGTTCATCTTTAGTGTTTACTGAGTGAAATCTCTGTAAGTACTATTTTACAACATCAAGTAATTTATAGAAGGATTTCAGATTAGTTAGACCTACTTCATATTTCTCTTTATAATGATTTACTTATGAATCGATGTGATTTTATTCAAACTCAAGCTGATATAGACTTGCTTACCTTATGGTATGGTTAGATGTTACAAGATATTAGCAACATACAGATTGACATTGAAATAACATTGTTTCACTTGTATGAACTTTTAATTAAAAATCATGTTATTTGATGTGATTTTAATATCCTATAACATTTTATATGACCTCGTTACTATGGTAATGTTTTTCACGGTTTCTGATGAAAATTTCATAAAAGAAGAATATGTGTCCAGTTATGTTATTGTGTATAGAAGTAAACAGCATTATTATTTTTCGTTAAAACTTATTAACACTGATTTAATCCAGTATCGGTCTTTCATGTGATGTAGTAGATGTATTCTGTTTGTTGATAGTTTTTTTTTTCTTAAAGAATT
Source organism: Tegillarca granosa (assembly GCA_029721355.1). Classification (NCBI taxonomy): domain Eukaryota; kingdom Metazoa; phylum Mollusca; class Bivalvia; order Arcoida; family Arcidae; genus Tegillarca; species Tegillarca granosa. The sequence goes on along the minus strand of CM056598.1, from coordinate 41,953,283 downwards.
TCTAAGATTTAATCAATTAAACTTGAATAAAGTTGTAAATCTTAGTATTTTTAACTTACTTGAGTCTGTGGTCTTAACAGAAAATTGCTATGCCCAACCACATTTATCATTGAATATTTCCTCACAAAGCCAAATATTAGGAACTCTAAAAAACCAGGTAAATTTCAGATCTTTTTGTACATACAATTTTATAAATCAACTTAATGGCAGAATTTTCCAATATACAGAAATATTTTATTGTAATCAAGAATGGATTTAAGCAATTTTTAGTTATGACAATAGGCTAAAGTAAGTGGACAATATCAAACTTTAATTTAGATTTTTTATCTTTATAATAAACCATTACAGACATAGTGACTATGACTGTCAAATGTTTTTAGTTTTTGGTTGGTTGATGGCAATTATGCTCAATGTGGCATTAGCATTTTTGATGAGCCTGGCATTGCCATAAGGCGAGACTTAGGTGTTACTTTTTCGGTGCCTTAGGCATTTGCGGCGTGTCAAAATGTGAAAGTTTATGTTAAAGTAATGTATTTTCTACTCGATCAAAAACTAACCAGGTGAGACATTTAAATCCATGGAATTCTTGTTTAGCTATCCATTATAAGATCAAGGTTATTAATCTCTTTGAATTAAACTAAGGATAAGTTTACATATGCATGAGATGTGTAAATGCATGTGTACTATGACCAGTGTGCACTCAGGAAAACTTTTTAAAGTGTTAGCTTACCAAGTTAGTATGCCGCAAACAAGCATACCATTTTACCCATAATCCTGGCACCGAGAGAACAAGTCAATGCTTTGTCCTTCTAATGCCAAGCACCAGATGAGGCAGTTATATTTGATAATTTAAAAGTCTTAATTATGACCCAGCCAGGATTCTAGCCCAAAACTTCCCACTCTCAAGGCAGATGCCACCATACCACTGAGGAGATGGTTTTCGTAGACATTGATAATATTGTTTCTCATGACAGGAAATATTTGGATGTCTAACGCTTAATACATTTTACTTTTCTTTTACTTTTTTTAAAAATCTAATTTTTTGAAAATCAAGTTGCTTGTTATTTTAAGCTTCCATTAGTCAATATAATTTTTATTCCTTTTACTGTGATTGCAAGATTTTGACATGGAAATGGTCATAGCCTTCGTTTATTACTGTGAGTTGTGTATGAAGCAAGCTTTACAATGTATTTATATCCACTAAAATGATGTGTTATATATTGCATGAACAATTTTTTCTAACATGAAATTTAATTATAAGGCCAAAATTTAATTTAGTTTGGGTTTTTGAAGATATAAACTACGATAAAGGATTTTAGCACTGAATGAATATGTAGCATTATCATACAATATATAAAGAGTTTGGGAGATTTCTATATCAATTAAATATAGATTACTCTCAAACTCACCAATTTTGTTACTGTAAATTATGCAAATTTTTTTATAGAAAATCGAGTAACTAAAATTGTTTCTATTGTAATAAAAATTTGAAGCGGTTATCACATTTTTTAAAAGCATCTCCATTGTTAAGTTGGGAATGGTCCCTTAAGGATTGAAAAGATTATCTTCAGACATGTTAGACCACTCGTCTGCAAACACATAGAGAAGTTACATCATGTATAAATTCACATCTTTCATTTTTTATTTTTTTCAATTTATTATGTCTAAGATTTATAACTTTCAAAGTTGAAGATATAATTTGTACTTGTTTAAAACCAAAGAATTAGTGTTAATGTAGATAAAAATTTAATATTTCAAATTTTCTAGACAAATTATCCATATTATCTAAAAAAAAAAAAAATTAAAAAATTAAATGACATCATTGAAGCTCAATTTTAATAAAGTAACTTTAAAAATATATGTTAACAGTTTTGTTGTAACAGGTAATGTTGAATATTATGTAAAATGTAAGGAGTTATTGATTTTATCATTTTGACATCCATAGCTTATCTGAATAAAAGCCAACGAAGAGGTTATTGTATACATATTTACTTAGAAAGCATTGGTGTTTCACACTACAGTCAAGATTTTTTTCAGTTTTATCCATGTGCTCAGTTCTAAAATAGTAGAGAAAACCTGAGTGCCCAAAACACTCGCCCACCTTTGGGGCAGATAAACTAATTGGCAAGATTTATAGGAAAGTGTGTGTGTGTGTGTGTGTGTGTGTGTGTGTGTGTGTGTGTGTGTGTGTGTGTGTGTGTGTGTGTGCATGCAAAAATCAAACATTTTTTTTAAAAACTTTTACTGTTTTTTTAATTTTTTTTTTTTTTTTTTTTTTTTTTCAAACATCAAAAGGTCGAAGTTACAAGACATATCATATTCTAACAACACAATTAATTGCCTCGATGAACAGTATCACATGCAGCTCTTTAATACACCTAAAGATTAAGTTAATCCATTAGTCTGACATCAAGATAAGTGATCAGTTCCAATTTATTGAACTTTCAAATTATCATAAGTAGAGTACATAACAGTATAACAGTATGCATTCACTAGTTATACATCTTTGCAAGGTGTTACACAAAGGCAGAGGATAAACTCCTGCATTTTACTTTCAAAAATACCATAAAATTTAAAAAAAAAAAAAAAAAATTAATGCAGTTGCTTAATAAGCATAAGCCCCTCTCCCTCCCCCCTTAGATCCTTCATTTGGTAATTCATGGTGTTAGCAGGAGCATGCTTTAGGTGCATCAGCCAGTGAGGCCCCAGTTGTATATAAGCAGATTTTTTCCGCTTTTCAGAAGTAATACTGAAAATCAGAAAAGTTTCTTAGGATAAAATTCAACTATTTTTATAGGTTAGTAAAACTATAAAATTAAATGCTAATAAAAAAATTTCATCCAAGGCCCCCAGTAGGATTTATTTTCACAAAACTCAATTCAATGAAATTTTCTCCCAACATATTTTTGTAATTCCAAGACTATGATATTTTAACCCAATGTTAAAACTTTTACATAAATACTTGAAAACAAATCTACACACATTGTCACAATTGTGGCTCTTCCTTTTTATGTCAGACAGAAGTTTCAGCAGTAATTTTAAACAGAATAGTAAATTTTAAAAAATAATATTTATCTTTTAAAAGTGTTGTACCCAGGTGAGCCTGTAAGCCCATCTAGTATCAACTCCTATTAACTTGTTCAATTTGTTATTTTTAACATTCTTATTCAGTTCTGTCTGTGTAAAAATATTAAAAAATTATTTCTATTAATTTCTTTTAAGTTCAGAATGCTTGTGATATTACATACGAATGACTTTTATGAATAATGAAAGTTATGGTATATTTTGAAAGCAGCAAATGAATATAGATATTAAACTTATATTGATCCTTTGATATACCTACATTGCACCTTTTCATCGAGTAGATTGTACATAATAATGTATCTCTTACATCATATAACCAGTCTGATAACTCTTCATGGATGTGCATAACAGTTTTATGACAATATTCAAATTTAAAAATTCAGTAGATTGTAAATATTTAATCAGTTGTATTGAAGTTTTGTAACCTGATTTTTTTTAGATCAAATTTCTTGTATAAAATTATTATGAAATTTTAATTTCTTTTAACGAAAATTTAGCTTTATTATTATTATTATTATTATTATTATTATTATTATTATAGGTAATTAGAATAAATAGTGTTTTATTTATACCCTAGTCAAGATTGTTTAATTTATTTCGAGGCTTTGAGTTCTTGGATATTAGAGGAAACCAGAGTACCCAGTTCAAACCACTAACCATCAGCATTCAAACTCACACTGACCTAGCTGACAGATCGGGGTTGAAAACCAAAACTATAAGAGGCACTATGATTATTGAATTGGACACCAAGACACCATATTAATGAGTAAATTATAGACTCAATAATTTGCAGTTTTATAGCTTAATGTTGGATAAGTAAGTTTTTGGGATGATGCCTGTCATGATAGGCAAGGCCAAAAAAAATAAATAAATGAATAAAAATTTTAAAAAAAAACTGACTGCTTGTTGCTATTGCAATTGTTTGAACTTTTAAATTTTACCTCCCACTTAAATTTAAGTTTTGACCAAAGAAAAAAAAAAATGATGGAGTTGAGCCATTTTCACCAATTCTCAAAATGAAATGTAAAACTTTTACATAGAAGTTTAATGGTTCGGGGTTCAAAAAAGAAATCCTACTATTTCCGTGCTATCATCAATACCGTGGTATCACCACAATACTACTTAAATAAATTTGTCTGGGGAAAAAAAATTATCATTGTTGTATCAGAATCAATCATGTCTTGGCATATCGCCCTTACACTGCATGCTGTTTGTCTATATATCAAAGAACCTAACAAGGGAGATAACAAACCATCTGGCTTCATTTATCATTCTGGTTACTACAGTTACATCTACTTGTCAATAGTTTTGTCTCTAATTGTAGGCCTTATTTTAAGCTCACTGGTACACATAATATTTTGATTTTGAAAGGGAGAAAGTAATTATTTTATTTTCTGCTTAATAATTCCACTTAAAAACGCCTTTGCAATAAACTTTAATCTGTATTATTTCTCAGAGAGAGAAAAAAACATTAACATTATACACAAAAACAACACATCTTGCAAGACACACAACCTCCAAGTTTAAAAAAAAAAAATAGATTTTCAGATTATAGATTGCAAGAAGGATGTTATTGTTTAAGGACAACTTTGTCAGATTTTAGATAGAAAAACAAATACATGATCATAACACTCCCATTTTTTCTCTCATATATGTTATTTCTTATACCAGTTATTCATATTTAAAAAATAGTAATCCACATGTGAAAACTTATCTTTTTACTGTGTTCAGGGATGATGGGGTTTCTATATTATTACTTGGGGAGGTGAGTGGTGGAGTAATTTAATGTACCTGCCAAGAGATAACAGTGTTTCTCATAACCTATAAGTTCAAAACACAATCAGTCAGATCCTTGTGTAATAAATAGGAAGTTTTTAATGTTTCCTGGTTTCCTCTATGATACAAGAAGTGCAAAATTGTTGTTTGGATCGATGTAAAACACCATCACTTCCCTTGTTATTAAAGCAATTGACTTCATCTTATTGTATCCAAGTATATCCTATTAACAACAAAAAATATTCTATCAGTTAATTTACTCCAACTGAAAATAATTACTGCTCAGTTTCGCTCTTTTGGCTAGTGATGGGTATACCATCTGTGAAAAACAGATCATCATTAGAGAGACTGTTCTGTATCTAACCATCTTCTCTAAATATATCCTTCTTTGATTGGCTAACCTTTTTCAGATGAAATGTAAACTTAAAACAACTGTCCTTGCTATAATTTTAATGTTATTTTTAATTAAGACAATGAATTATATTAAAATATTAAAAATATTGGTTAAGAGATATTTATTAAAGGAAGATAAAGAATTGTTGTTAAATTTCAAAATATTGAATGAGAGATTGATTAGGTAAAATAAAGTTTTCATGGTGGCATATGTTAGATTGTTGTGTTCTTTTCCTTACAAATACTGTAAAATCACAAATATTCGTGGGGGATTAAATTTCGTTATTTTCGAGGGTTACTGAAAACCACGAAATTAAATGTCATTGAAAATTTTTAATTTCCATTGCCCTCAGTGGGATTTATTTTCACAAAACTGAATTCCACAAAATTTCTACCAATAAAATTTTTTTAAAATGCAAAACCACGAAATTTTAACCCAACGACTATTAATGATTCTACAGTAGATAAAATTGTTTTATTGATACAATGCCATCAATGCTGCCTCAAAAGTATTCACAAGTTTGTTATTTATTATACTTTTTGTAAAAATTCATCATACTTTTTAGGAGACACTTTACCCCGTAGTTTCTGTTTACATGTAGTTAAATCTTTGGTTGGATAGACCTGCCCAATAATAGGAAAAAACATATTCAAACAGTATCATAATTAATGTTTCATACAGTATTTTCGAAGACCACTGAGACATCAGATGTTGTTTTAATGCTGATTAACACTCTGGTCACTGTTTTCACTGATATTGAGGTGGTCTTTTATGGGAAGGTGTTTAAGGTAACTGCATTTTTCCTGAGAAAAACAAAATTCAGCAAGTACATTCACAATCTGCCTGGGTAGAATTCAAATGTAGATGTTAAGAAATGCCAGTTGTTAAGATCTTAACATACAATCATTTGAAATTAGTTTCTTCTCTAACAAAGCATTTAAGTAGAGACATAGTATCTTAGGTTTGAATCCTGCCTGGGCCGATCCTAGTGTGAGGAAGTTTGTCAGTTCACTTGCCAAGGTTCAGAGGTTTCGCTGGGTACTCCAGTTTTCTCTGCAATTCCAGAACTGGCTGCCTTGATATAAGTGAAAGAATCTCAACTGAGGCATTAAACACCATAACTCCACCTCAATCATAACTATTTATTTAAAATTGATTATTATTGGTTTCACCAAGATGGCATATTTTAGAAAATTTTCATAGGAAATCTTATGATTTTGAATAAAGTTTAATATCATTTGCTTATTTGAACACAATAATGTTATTCAATACATGTTTAACTCCATATCTGCAAAAAGGAACTAGATGTCTAGATTTTTCTATATGTAAAATCCCTATAGGCAACAGTTCTTAATGTACAGAAATATTTAAAGGAAATTGAAGATGCCCTTTATGATTTACAATTAGAACAAGGCTCACATGAATAAAAAGTATTCATCTTAATTCAAGCTTATTAGGCCCTTTTTATAATAAGCTGTTAAAATACACTGAATACAAAATAAATAAAGCAAAACCATCTGTACAGTTGTTACTGATACAGATTTATTTTTCTTTAAATGTTAGAATAAGTTTAACTTCCTCAAACTTTCTCTATTAATTTGCCGTCTCACTGCTACAGATTTTAAAATCCTTTTTTTTCATATTATCTTTTCATATGACGTTTTCTTGTTTAAAGCTCTTCATTTTTTTTAAGTAAATGTATGTGTGACTTTAATTAGTAAACCTTGACTTACTGTATGGGTTAAGCATCAGAATGTTTACAGCACATGTTGTTGTTTATGGAATGTATATGAGATGATTGGGATATTTCTGTTTTACATGGCTGTCTAATACAGTATGTCACTGCTTACAATTTATATGTTCTTCCCTATCATATCTAAATAAATATCATTTACATAAAAACCCAAAAATTACAAAAAATGAATCTTTTTGTACCTATATCTGCTTTTCTTCTTTTTCAAATAAATTGAGCGATAAATCCTTATTAATGAAACATGTTATCATGATATTGTCTAAATACATTGTTATTTATTGTTGTTGGCAAAGTTTGTCAAAATTTTATTTTTAAAAACATTAAACTATAGCTAAATGTTGAATATCTTATAATTTATAATGTTCACTACATGAAAATGTTACAAATATTTTATTCAAAATTACATGCCAGAAGCCCTGCAACAAAATTTCTAAGGAACTGCTAAATGCATATCCTAGGTATATCCTGAATGTATATTCAGCCCCAAATTTGAAAAAATTAAGATATATATATATATATATATATATATATATATATATATATATATATATATATATATATATATATGCACATGTATATACATGTAACATGTATATAATATAATGACCACCCAGTGGACCTAAGACAGATGGTCTTTATATAGAAGCTTTTTTTTTTTTGGTTGAAATGCTAAAGGAAGTATAAGACAAAAATGCTTATAGACAGGTGATCTTTATCTAGAGGTTCTTTTTTGAAAACATAAACAAGGAAATAATGTTAAAAGTAATGACCTTTATAGACAGGTGGTTGTGATATAGATGCTGTGTCTGGTTGAATTTTGAAGCAAAGAGAACTTAAAACATTTGTTTATATTGACAGGTGTGTTTTATTTAGAACTGCCAGATTTAAAAGTTTATCTGTAAATAAAGGAAACTTTTGTAAACATTTGTTATACAACAATATGCTCAATTTATTTACAATTGGTAATCTGTAAATAAAATTTGGATAATTACGGTAATAAGTACTGTTTCTGTAACTTAAATACTTTTGCTGTTGTTATTATATCTTCCCCTGCTGTTGAGAGAACTGCATACAACTGCATTAATTGATGTGTATTTCATAGTTTATGGTCATAGACAGTGGGCAAATATTTAGAATGTTTACGGTACACATCAAAGGCAGGTGTATAAAATACAATATATATAAATATAGCACAACAACATTGGTGAAAACAGCAATAAATTAAACACTCTTGCCATAGTTATAAATCCTGTCGACTCCCCTACATCACCTTTAGCAATCAAGATAATCTTACATCCTGAATGGTTGTGAATTCAAGGATGTTTTCACTATGTTGTGTATAATAAGATTTAGCAGTTTCCCTGATGGAAAGAATGTAAATTTGAGAAATTTTGAAAGCATATAATTATTTGATATATAATATGTGTCTTTGTTTAAAAAATGGTAGATATTTTTTTTTTTTTTTTTATTTTTTTTTAAGATGCTGCTAGCTTAGAGTTAGTAACAGGGTTGTATCTAGGACAGAGTTATTAGAAACTGTTAATTACTTTTCAAGATTACCTTGGTGTTAATGGTTGTTTCTATTTCTTATATTTGCAGCTTTGATGTAGAAAATGGTACAGGGCCCGGTAAAGGTACATTGGAGGGAAGCAGCCCATCGGGGAGTGGACTCGTTCTTCAAAACCTTCCACAACGCAGAGAATCCTTTTTATATCGGTCAGACAGCGATTATGACCTCTCACCAAAATCTGTATCACGCCATTCTTCCATGCAAAGTGAAATGTAAGTACTCTCATTGTTTCTTATATAGTAGATGACAAAGTTATTTGTACCCAAATGATATAATCTGTATTCTTCAAAATGCATTTCTATAAAGTCTTGAATTTATTTTTGATTCATCATTCCTACTTTAATATTTGTAAAGTCTAAAAAAAAATTTTTTCAATTTTTTTTTTTCTGGCACTGTAAAAAATTCAATTTTTAAAAAAATCTTTTCAATGATACTGTTTTGAAATTCAATATTTTTGTGAATCTGAATGCAAAAAAATTAATTAGAATTAATTTTTTTCTAAATATTTAATTCATATGTTGCAAATCATTTACATGCAGTTCTGTAAACAACTTTGTCAGATTAATATTTTTGTTGAGTTTAATGTAAAATCACAGTAAACTTTTGTTTATATTATGAATTCCATTCTGTTTTGAAAAGTTCAATCAAAATTGAAAAGATATTAATATTTTCAACTGATGCTGAAAATTGGCTCATTAATATTCTTTTTATTATGGAAAACCAAGTCTTTTTTTATTTTAAATTATAATTTTAATTCTGATGTGTTCATTTCTCAGTAATCTATAATTCTTCAAATAACAAATTCTTTAAACAAAAGTACATGTCTGTCCAGTTTCTGGAATTTTACATTTAATCAGAAATATTTGGCTTCATACACATCAGAAACTTAATGTATGTGCTAATAAACTGCCATGATCATGAGTTTGCTTCAGAATTCCAATTCCAGAAACAGAAAGTATCTTCTTGAAATTGACATCATGAACATAGAAATATGTATGACAGTTTATTGAACCACATGGATTGATGTTGTATCAATCCAAATATTTTCCACCACTTGCATATCTAGTATACAACAACATATGAAGAAAGTAAAAAATACTTTATTAAATACTCAAAACTTGTATTAAACCAAAAATGGTTGAAAATGAAAAAAGGTATTATAATGAATTACTGTTAAAATAATTTGTAGTTTTGTTGTTCTGCAAAATTTTATTTGTCATAAAACTTACTTTCTTCATAATCATATACAGGCAAAATAAGGTTCCAGTTAAAGAATTTAAACTTCATTTAAAAAAAAGCAGCTGTGGTGAAAAGACAGTGACATAGCCACATAGAAAGCATTTAGCTCAATCAAAACCATTGGCTTGATCATTATTTGGCTATAGAGTGTATTTGTAACCTAAAAAAAGAAGATATGGAATCAATAATGTTTGCATGATATTTGTTAGAGATGGTTTTCCATTGTCTTGGCACAAATCATTGTTATTCTTCTCCCTAAGCTTGAAAAGGATCATTTGGATCCAACTTATCATACACCTAATGACATAATCAGCTGTACACTGTTTGTAAAATCATAGAAAAAATTATTAACATTAGGCTGAATTTTTTCCTTCAGTCTTTTTTAAAACCATTTCTCTCAAATTCTTTGTGGTTTCAGATCATTTAATTTGTCTGGAATTGTTGATTAAAAATCTGTTTATTATTGAGCATAATGCAGTACCATTATTCTTTGATCTTTGAGAGACATACAAAGGATCAACACATTATATGGGTTCTCAAGGTCCTTATTTTCTTGAAAATAAGAAAATTCTAAGTTTAATAAGATCAACAATCTCCGATACCTTTTATCAAGAAATGGGTGTCCTACAAGGCAACATTTCTTATTTCTTGTTTTCAATATTAACATTTTAGTGAAACTTCTTAATGATTACATAGATGTGTCTTTCTTATTCATGTTTTTGGCTTCTACTGTCTAGGGACACATATACAGGCTATTAAAAGGCAATAACTTGATCTGTGCTTCAACAAAATATAAAATGATCATTTGAAAGCAATTTTAAGTTTGTGTTTTTTTTTAAAAAGAAAAGCTTGCTACATGCATTTCTGCAACAAATACAAAATGCACAATGACCCTGGAGTGTACATCAATGACAGTCTTATTTAAATTGTGAAAAAAAAACTTGTTTAGGGGATTTTTTTTATTCCAAATTAACTTTTGTCCCTCATATTAGGGGCCTCAAGGCTAAATGTCTGAAAGCTTTGGGTTTTCACTTATCAGATCGAACTTGATTATGGATCGATAGAATCCTTTGCCAAGGTCTACATACATTTGTATGAGGGCTTAAAACATCTCAAATTGATAGTTTATACAGATAGACTAATGAGCCTACAACATAAGAGTAATAAATCATCTACACTGTGTGCTGCAAACATTTTTTTGCAAATCCATCAATTCTAGCATTTGATTGTGTTTCTTATCATTTTTAACAAGACCTCTAAAATGGCCAGCACTGCTACACAAATCTACCACACAAATTTACAACACAAATCTCAAACAGCATTAGGATGAATATGGTTTAATCTGAGATCTTATTATAAACAAACATTAAGGGATCATCTGCCATAGTTACTTGATGAATTATTGTCAGTTTGAATCAAACTATTTAGAAAAAGTTAGAAAAATACCGAAAAAAAGTTTACCAGGATGAACTCACTCTTATTAAAGAAAGATATTTTTGTTTACTTTTTGCTATATTAATTATTAGAAAAAACATTCTCCCTGGCTTATAATTTATAATGATGTATCAAAAAATGGTGGTCAGGTATATTCATCTGCCATTGTTAGGGAGGAAACAATAAGGTTTTCTCTCTCAAATAAAATATTTACATTCTGAGGCTAGAGCAGCAATACTTGCTTTACAATTATTTTGAATTTGCTTTATAACAATTTTATAACCTCTCACAACAATTTGCAATTTAACCCAAATGTGTACATCAGTAACATATACAGATTCAGTTTCAAGCTGATATAGTTGCTTTACTTGCTTTAACTACACCTGGGGCCTAGGTGGTCAAGTGGTCTAAAGTGCATGCTTATGGATCACAGTACCTCTTACCACCTAGGCTTAAATCACACCCTAAGGCAGACCCAAATGTTGAAAAAAATTTGCCAGATTGACACAATATTTTTACAGTGTTTTCAGTTTAAAGAAGAAAACAAGTTTCCTAATGTGTCCCTTGTCAGGATCAACAATATTCAGCAGATTTTGCTGGATTGTGTTGACTTCCCACTTAAAAGAGACATTTTTTCACAAGCATCAATATTGCACAGATCTTTCCAGCAATGTCAGTGAACATAAAATTTTGAACTACCTTTGGGAAATTAACTTATTCTTTTATCATCTCTATACAACTTCTCAATGATGCTACTGATTCCTATCTGTTCAGCATGTTTTGTAATTTCTCTTCAGTTTTACATAAGTTTAATGTTTTATTGATATTATTGTGTTCGTTTTTCTCTTCCTGCTGTAATGCTGATATAGCTTAAAGGGTACCTGTAACGATTTTCAGTTTTGACATATTTTATTCGTCACACTTAAATATGGCTGTAGCAAAAATTCCATAAAATTCCATTCCATAATAAGGTAGATATTGGTGATTTTCTTATACATCTCTAGAAATCCAAATCAAAAAGGTCGATATCGAGGCTCCCGTGTTGTGACGTCATACCAGTAACATACCTCCACAGAATATTATTTACCAACTACTAAAATAAGTCAAATACGAACTCATAGTTTAACATTCTATGATTATTTTATGGCAAAACTATTTAATGAAGTGGAATTAACATCCGTTTGACATGTACCGATAATTAAGATTATTATTAATCCTTTGTTTATTGGACACATTCCTTAGATTTAGACCCACACCTGTAATTAACAGGATGTCACTTCATGATAATTTGCAAAATTGATTTGCAGGTTGATAAAATTATCTTACTACCTGTAATATACAATAATATATTTACAGTTCGAGTAAAATAATTTTATTTGGTGAACGTTATTTGTCATGATACAGCATAAAGATTTCGCTCAGAACAAAATGTAAGATTTTTAAATTTTAAAAAGTAAGAAAAAGAAATTTTTCCTTAGTTTTCATGCCAATGATAATAATAATAACAAAATATAACTTTTAGATTAAAAATTGAAGACCAGAGTAGTTTATTTAAAACATGTTTATTGATCTACTTACAGCTTTTAATTTTATTAGATTTTAGTTTTCACTTTTCCTTGGGCATACATTTAGCTGTGATATTTTAAAATTCTTTTTCTATATATACAAATCAATAAAATAAAATAATAATTATTATTATTATAATAATAATTATTTTTCAAGATTTTTATTATAATTATCTCGTTTTTTTAAAAGTGGTCTCATTCTAAAATCTGTGTCATTTCATTTTAAACAATTATAATATATTTTGCGTAAAATAATTTCAGGTGAAATATCTTGGTTTTTTTCTTTTTATTTACCCCAGCATTAATTAGCCATCGGACAGTTGAAAAGAACTATGTTACAAACTTTAATTGTGTGAACATCTTCCAATTATCGAGGAAATGTGATGCCATCAGACTACTTAAAAGTTTTCTACATCACGGTCATTTAATTTCAACTGTCCTGATTGTTTTATGTATTTATTTTTAGCCAGTGCCACTGTCATGTGCTGATTTTGAATTTTTATTAAAATAATGCATTGAATAGAAATTCAAAATCAGCACATGACACCACAGTAAGTTCCATAATATTCATCCGGTAGTCTGTCCAGTCCGACGTGATATTTAATTCATTTTAAAATGTCGACGATAAAATTAATTTTTTGTGTATTTGACAAGTTAAAACTAATCACATTATTTTTGTTATAACTATGTAACTTATCGTAATTCTTGAGTCTGTCCAGTCCCACTTAATAAAATAATATATTTTTTTTCAAAAAGTCAAAGATATAATCAAGTTTCGTGTTATTGACAAGTTAACACTCATCGCGTAATTTTTCAACAGCTATGCAACTAAATGCAGTCACAATTCTGGAGTAGGTCGGGACTCAGCTCAATATGTTCATCAGATTCGTCCGTTTCTGATTCTAATTAATAACGGCTATACTCCAATTTCATCACTTATAAGATTTTCTACTGCTTCCCTAAATAATGAAGAACTATTTGACATTAATAGGTACATGTCAGAGTCATTACTTTCTTCTCCATACGTTAATATATCATCATTGTTACTACTGTCTATTATGTTAGATACTACTTCTAATACTGCAATGATGTCACAGGTTTATAACTGAAAACGAGGCGTTTTACTTTGCGATAAAGCGAAAGTTATAAAATGTGGATTTCAAACCACTATAACTTTTTTATTTTGTCACCAATTGTGATGGGGTTTTCAATATTGTTATATTTAAATAATATATAAAACAATTGTGATAAAAAAAATTTTGGTTACAGGTACCCTTTAAGATAATTAGTTACTGGCTATAATGGATTTGACCATGATGGAATTTATTAACAAATTATGTCCTTTACTAAGTCACTGATACAAACAAAAGTAATTTTTCACACCCAACTAAAATATTACATTTTCTGAGGTATGGTGAATCTATTATATGTAGCTTAACTCAGGTCATGTGTTCAAAATATCATTTCTTTTAAACCAATGAAAAATGGGATTAGAAGTTCAGTTTTTTTCCACTAACTGTGGCCTAATCATATCAGCATCCATAATGAGCATTATGTATTGTACTAGTTGCGTAATTGGAAAATTGGAAAATTGTGAATTAAGTTACGATTCTTTGCTTCGTAACCAAAATAATTTGGATCTTGTTAAATGGAGTATAAAACTTTTACATGAAATTACAAAAAAATGTGTAGCTTGTCAACAAATGCTACATTATTAAGGAAAACTCAAAATTCATCTACGAGTTAAATTTATCTGTCTTATTTTGAGATCTTGTTTACAATGGAACATAATATGTAGTTTTAGAGGAGATATTTACTGTCTGATAGATAAGGTCTTTATTTGTCTTTTTTTCACAGTTAAGACATTTTTTGTTTGTTTAAGGTATCTTGCACTCATGAAGATATTACGCATGTTTCTGGTTATATTACACCCCCCCCCCCCAAACACACACACACCTTATTAAAGCTTTATCCAAACAGTAGTTTAACACAAACCATATTGTGAGCTGTATCTTAGGTAGATATACTTTAATTGCCTCTAGACTTTAATTTTTTAATTTTTATTCAATAAGATATGTTTAGCTTCTTCAAAATAAACATTTTAGTTGGGCATACTCTAGAATTTTAATTAGTAAATACTTATTTGATATCTATACCCCTAGGGTTTCTTTGAGAATCAGATTGATCGCATATTCTGTTTATAGCATAATAGTATCAAAATTTGTATACATCTGAGCCACAGAAAATTGTATATAGGCAAACAGCTTCTGTTTCCTTTCAAAATGTCTAGACATATGTTTTAAAAACTTAGAGAATCTATTTCATATCTTTATTTTTGTAGTATAATAATCAAATAGATAAGCTAAAAATTGGACTGGAACCTTCTTTTGTCTTTCTGATTTTTTATTATTTTTCAAAGGGCCTCTGTTGCTCACCTGTCATAATGAACAGATACAGTTAAACCTGTATATTAAGACCAACTTTAGAGCAGGAAAGTACCTTTAAAGAAGTTTAATTTAGTTCAAAAATGCAGATATTGTTATTTCAGTTGAAATTTATTTAGAAATGGTCTTTTTAGAAGGTCTTACTGTACCTTCATTGGTGGTGAAGCCATTGTAATAGAGAACAATTCATATAACCAGGTGAGCATTAAAGGGCCTTCTTTCTTTGATATATGTTATTGAATAATATATTTGTCATTTTAGTTTTAAAAAAAGGTGAGTAAATTTTTTTTATATTTTCAAGAAATGAGGTGTCATTTAAAGAAATAATTTTCTGCATTTTACATAGGATTATCTCATGTATGTATATTATATATAAAAATATATACAGAGTTTGTTCTTAATAAACTTTGACATATAAAATGTTTCATGTTATTTTTTAAAATTTTTTTATGGAAGATGCAGTACAACAAAAGATTATATATTGTATTTTTTATTGCTTGTTTATAGACTTGTTATGTAATCACAAGTTTCTGTTATTAAAAATTAACCTATGTCTGTCGATGTAAAAGAAAACCAGGTTCTGAAGAAGGCAAGCTTCAAAAATAAAGACCTCCTTAAGTACTTACTGTATATTATCATAAGTTTTACAACTTTATACTTACTGAAGAAAGAAACTAAAATGCATGCTTGTGTGATATGATTAAGGTGTTTATGTAATCAATACCTTTGCTCTCAAAAAGATTTCTATGTTGATATTTGCTACTTATGTTAAAGGAGTTTTAACAGATCTATCTCAAGGTAAGTAAGTGTATATATCTGTGAAATTTGGCAGTTGAACAAGGTTAAATATTTTTACTGCAAATCATCTATTTATATACTACTGATGTAATACGATTCAATAAAAGATCTTCCAAGATCAAAAGAGTTATTCCCCTTATATTGTTGTTTTGCTAAGATAAATGGAGTTATTTCCTCTTAAAGTTTCAGGATGAACAATGAATATGTAGCTTTAAAAAAATAAAATATTTTCATCAGTTTAAAACATTATAAATACAATATTTCAGAGACAAAAAATTGCTTTCCTAATGAGAAAATATTTAGAATTTTTGAAGACTTTTGTTGTGAAATTACTGCCAGCCCTAAAAAATCTGTAAAGTGTTTAACTATCTTGACTAATGATATGTTGCCATGAAATTCACATAACTTATTTATAACTGTACTGATATAATCAAACACAGATAAATTATAACCTGAAAACATCTCATAATGTAACAAGAATCCTAAATACATGTACTCACATTTTACAAAAAATAATGCATTTTTTCCTCATTTAATTATTTTTATACACTTTAAATACTATACTTTTTTTTACACATTTTTTAAAACATGGTTTAAATTGGACAATTTTCCTTCTAAAATGAAGTAATTCAATCTATCTTTTGATAAAAATAGCCTCAAAGTTGGAAAGTACTGGTTTGAATTAATCAATTGAGAAACTCTTCTGCTAAGTCTTTTTTTTTTTTTTTTTGGTGCCTTCTACACACTTCAAAATTTAGGTCAGAAAGTCAGCCATAGTTCTATCATTGCTATGATGGTTCAGTGAGATCTGTATTATTTTTTTTTTAAAAAACAGCTGTAGAAAAAATGAAAATGATAGATTCGTCTGAACTTGTCAATGATAAATCATCTTAACAAATACTGGTATCCTAAAATATTCTACAAATGTTTTAATATTGTAACAAGAGTTATTTCCCTTTGGTTGATGCAAATAATAACATTGATGACAATTCATTCTGTTAGCTTTTTTACTAACATCAAAGGGAATATTCATTTACCATTCAGTTTAAAAATTTAATTTAAAACAAGTTGAAAATTCGAAGTTTAGTTCTTATAAAAATATGTCTTTAAAAAAAGGCAATCATTACCATCTATTTAAAGACATTAATATTTGATTAATTAGAAATTTAAAACAATAATGTTTATTGGAAAGTCAGATTTTGCAGAGCCCATTCGACATTGTGTTGCTGTTTCATGAAAGTATAACATGCCATGTTATACTATGATAAATAGATAAAATGATCCTAAAAATAGTCATTAATTTAAGGGATAGGTATTAGGAAGAAAATAAATTGCAATATTTTGGAGTATTAAAATTTTTATATGAATTGTTTTTGTTTTCATTTAACAAACAACAACAACAACAACAACAAAAGGGACTGTCATCAAAACACTGTCTACATTCAGAGTCATGATGACAATGTAACGAAAAAAAAAAAATGAGTTTGCTTGTTTGTTGGCACACATGAATGATGATCTCAAATGAGTTGCTTAGTAATGGATTACCTAAAATCTGAGGGAACTACAAATAAAGGAGGTGACAATCATCAAATCTCATTCATTTCATTATAAACCTTTTTTATTTTTTTTAATTTTTATTATTATTTGCATATTGGTAAAATGTATTAATCCTGTCATATTACAATATATCAGTACATCAGTAATATTAGACACAGCTTATTATAATTAACTTTGATTGACTGCAACTCTTTATAAAAATAATACAATATCTGCCATTTACGCAAACACACATGATAAATTTAATGTTGTTGAATATTTTGGTTCAAAAATGAAATTTGTTTTAATTCTTATTTATTAATAGAATTGACAAGCATCAGGCATCAGACCTCTAAATTTTTAAATTTATGTTAATAAATAAATCCATAAAACAAAAAAAAGATTTTTTTTTTTTTTTTTTTTTTTTTTTTTTTAAAAAATAAATAAATTTTGAAGTGAATGTCATTATATTATCACATACATTAATGGTCATGCCCCAAACAAAAAAAAAACAGGCTAACAAATCACTGTAACAAATACCTACCAAATCATGATTTGATAATGATTTGGTAGTATAAAAATTTCACATGCAAATGAGCTAACAAATTATGATTTGATAGTGATTTATGCAAATGAGCCAACAAATCATTATCGAATCATAACTCCATATTTGGAAACAAATCATTAACAAATCGTGATTTGATAGTGATTTGGAAGTATAAAAATTTCACATGCAAATGAGCTAACAAATCACTACCAAATTATAACTCCATATTTGGAAACAAATCATTAACAAATCGTGATTTGATAGTGATTTGGAAGTATAAAAATTTCACATGCAAATGAGCTAACAAATCATAATTCCATATTTGGAAACAAATCACTAACAAATCATAATTTGATAGTGATTTAATACTATAAGATGAACTAACAAATCACTATCAAATCACATGGCCACTTTTGAAAACAAATCATTAACAAATCATAAATTTAGGATTTATATATACAATTGTCAAGAAAGTAGGGTTTTGGTGTGATGAAACAAGAATTCTGTGGAATTGGGGATCTCGTCTATAGCTCTTATAGTCCCCAAAAGACTAAACTTGGCTTTCACAATGGTTTTGAAATAAAACTAAAATTGAGATAAAGGAAATAGGATCGGACATACATTTTAGTTGTATATCAAGTTAGATATTGCGCGAGTTTATAACCTCTATTCAGACATTCCACCACATTAGTGTTTGTTACAGTAAAATAATTTATTTAAACATCACACCTTATTAAAGCAATGCAGATATAATGTATGGAATATAATTTACTTATTCATAACATAATAGTAAAGATTTGAAGCTGAAAAGGGATTATTGCATTGTAAACCTATGAAAAGAATAAGAAAATGAAAGACTGCACTGGTATTCTACTGAAAAATTGTCAGGTATCGCACATGCTGTAAAACATGACATCTTTGTGGACTGAAAAATTGGTTGTCTAATGGGCGAGATCTCCAATGAAAGTCCCAGAATTGAGAAAAGACCAACCCTTGTCTTAAAGGCGAAGTAATCTTATAAGCAGAGAGATATGGTATCCAATTACATGTATAATCAGTTTTGAAACTATTAATAAATTACACTGGAAACTGCAAGATAAAAAAATTAAATGCTTGGTATATCTGCATGAGATTCAGGTGCACAATCCACCATACAGTAATTCAACATCATATATAACAACAATGTACATGGACCACAGCTAGACTGTGATATTAGTTTTTTTTTTTTTTTTTGAAATTCCATATTTCAAAACTACCAAAAACATCCATAAGGAAATAATTGAAATCAGTTGATAATTGGTTTCAGAATTTAATTGCTATAATTGGATGCTCAAACAATTTGATATGAATCAATATAGATTTAATCTGTTCAACACTATAAAAAGCACATTTCAGTGTCTGTACACATCTGATTGAATGCAAGCTTTCAGAATGTGAAAATAAATTAGTGAATGATTGCAGTGAACACCAAATTAAAATTGAAATGTCAAAAAAACAACAAATCTCCAGATCTTGCAAATTATGAAATACTGCACTGATAGCAGTATAGCACTCTAGCTCCTATAGTGCAAGAGGTACCGAGTTTGAGTCCTGGTCGGGTCCGACAAATATTTAGAAAAAATTAACTGAAAAAAATTTTTGACTATAAGAGTGCCTGTGCCAATTACAGAACCGCCCTAGTCGCCCCCCACCCCACTGTACACACAAGTCCCATATGATTTCACACTGTCAACTTTATAGGTAAAGTAGCGGCTATTAAGTTGAGTCCTTTTTCTTTCTAAAATAGGGTGTATAAAACTTATTGTCACTCCGTTGTTACTGGCAAAAACACTGAAAACTATCTATACCGTACTGACACACACACACACACACACACAAACACACACACACACACACACAATAAAAAGAAAAAAACAAGCTTTACCAGAATCTTCGAAGATCACAGTCTTTACTCTCCTTTTTGCCATATTTGACACCACTGATATCTGTTGTCGCAGAACTTTTGGGTACTAATCTGGCGGTTTTTAAAATTCACGCAAAACGGTTAACAACGGGTTTCCTCAATTACAGATAATGCGTTGTATCAACCATAGCACTGTGCCAACATGCATGGGAACCTGTCTATTATTGTTTTGCATCCTGCTCCAAAAAATGTTTGAATCATTGGGGCAAAACACTGCATATTTAGAAACGTATTACGGACAGAGACTGCAAAATCTTGGTCACGTTCACGATAAAGAGATAAACAACAACAGTTCTGCTTGCAGCTGCATAATCAATTAAACGTTAGCTGTTGAGAAGCGGTAGTTTGTATTTTTTAGATATAAGACTTCTTCAGTGTCGGATAATCGCGCATTATCAGGAATAAAACCATATCACAAAATTCCCATGATACGGTAGATGGGGTGTGATAACCATATCCGTATTACACCCCATCTCCTGTATCACACCCCATGCAAAAATCCATATTTTTGTATGCTAACCCGAGTAAGCCAAAGCATAATATGACTGACGGTGTGACCATTTAGAAAGCGCAGCTTTGTTAGGGGTTATCTCTGTTTTTACTAATTTAAAAAAACTGTCAAAAGATGTAGTTTGGTTTCTGTTAGTATACTTTTGTACTGGATAGGGTCATAACTATGTCTATCAATCTTTGTTTTTGCTTCCAAAATTAGAATACGATCTAGGTCAAACCGTTCGATGTCTATTGTATCTTTCTATATTTATATTTTTGCAAATAAATGGGTTATGATGAGTTCAAGTCAAAATATTAGTACTTTAATTGTCACTTAAACATCTAGTTTAACTTTGTTTTGCCAATGAAGAAAAGAATGCCAAATTGCATCACAAATCTGCCTTCTGGATTGATGATGTCCATTCGTTCATCCATCTGTCTGTCTGGCATTAGCATTAAGTTTGCATATTCATGTTGAGTCTCTCTTTCTTTTTTTATGAAAAAGTAGGGGCAATCCAGACCATACTTTAACTGACAGCTCTCTTGTTGATTAAAGTTTAAAAAAATACCTATGCAACCATACCTTATATTTTTCTGAGTGAACAAATCACTATCAAATCATTACAAATTTCAGTTAGAGTTAGCAAATACCTTTCAAATCATTCCATATTTTTAACCAAGATAATAAATCACTATTGGATGATAGAATTTTTTAAGTAAAGTTAACAAATACCTTTCAAATCATACTTTATTTTTTGTATAAGTTAACAAATCACTATAAAATCACTGTTTCTTTGCAGACAAGTTAACAAATACCTTTCAAATCGCTACCAAATCATTATCAAATTATACTATAGAAAAAAATCGCTATCAAATCATTTTTTAGTTTTTAGAGTAAGTGATTTGTTGGTGATTTGTTTAATTAATCACTAACAAATTACAGAAACAAATCAGTAATAATGATTTGATCATGATTTGATAGTAATTTGATAGTGATTTAGTTAGAAAAAATTTTTGTTTGGGGCATTATTAAAATGTATCAAATGGATTAATTTTCATCAGTGATAGATAAAGGGAGATAATTCTTTCTTCCATCTTGACATTTCTTTTTCTTGTTCCCGTTTTGGCAATAAAGTAAAGTAAAAAATTTTGCATTAAATCTACAACCTTAAAATGTGAAAACTATTTAAACAATAAAATGATATGAGAATGCATAAATAAGTATAACATCAAAGATAATCTTATAATCATGTAAACAAGTTGACTGATACTTTTTCTCCTGTGTATTTTTTGATGAACATAAAACATTTTATTTCCATTATTGATAAATCCTTCGGGATCTTTGTGAAAAACTGAGCTTTGACATAATAATATCCAAAAACAACTTCATCCTAGACTAATTTACCACTATACACATGAATCATGGACCATTACCAAGATATCTGCAAAAATACTACATCTGGATTTAAGCCTATAAGGTTTTAGTACCGAGTTCATTAGCTCTCAGAAATACATCATATATGATGTATTCCTGATGGAATCACTGTGCATGCTTTAATTGATGTAAACAACATTATACAAAATTAGCGTTTATCAGTATTTCACCTGTCATAAGAATTAGTTAATATATAGGAAAATCAGATAAATTAGCTTCAAGTCTGCAAACATAAATAGAAAGAGTTATACTCATATATGCCAAGGGAAGTTCCTTGGATGGTAAAAATATATAGAAAATCTTTTATTGAATCAGGAATATTCTTACATTGTTTGTACATCAGTAGCAGGATGGGGGAAAACAATAGTGTTATCAGAAAAACAGCATGCATTATCATGCTGAATTGAGTGGTTACTCGAAACCACACATGATTATTTAATGGTAGCTTGCTTGATTATTACAAAAGTTTGTTTGATAGTGGTAATAAGTTTGTTTGATATTTAATAGTTCCTAGTATCAAGATTATCTGGAGATTTTTAATCTGTGATTAGGATTACATACTCATAGTGTTTATGTTTTAATGGATATAGATCATTGTTTTGTTATAACAGGTAAGTGTTTGATAAATATTTAATGAATATGGTTTACATGTCTAAAAATAAAAATAGTTCAAATTTCATTTTAGTAAAACAATATGCTAATATGCATATTAAAAAGATTTTCTTCTTTTATCATATATCTCTGTTAAAATGCATTTTTCTTTTCTCTTTCTGACACTATTTTCTCTTCTTTTGTGTTCATTGTATCATATCAATAACTCTTGTCTTTATATATAATATTAAATTGTGTTCAACCCTTGTTTAAAGGTATCCTAAGCATAGCTCATTAAATGTTTTCAAAACTTCATTTTATGCTTAATTTGACAAATACAGTTTTTCCAATACAGTAACACGGTAAACCCTGTTACAATGTGATTTAGATTCTGTGCCCACCTTGCCTATAACCACCATCTATATTCATCATATCTTGGTAATTATCTCGAGATCCTGGATTTGATACTCTAGCCTTTGTGTGACAAGAATCAAAGCCTTTAAGTAAACTTTTGAAAAAATCTGCCTTTGAGATTATGATTCCAGTCTACCATATTGAGTTTGATCAACCAGTATAATCATACCGGCAAGTCATTAAAATGTTTATTATTTTGTTAAAGTACAGGGTAATACGCTCTTCAAAGATGGCTGCATCCTATCTAAACATAATAATCATTTGATAGGCAGTCATTACAACTCTATCAAGGAATTATGTACTTTATTTATCTCAGAAAAATCTTTAATGATAATAAATGGGGGTAAAATATCAAACATTTTGTTTTTTAAAAATGTAAGATGTTTAAATAAAGGGAGATAACTCAATACAAAGTAACTGTATATATGCTGTATTATTTGCCTTTGTTCATGAAAAAAAAGATAGAGCCACATTTAGGTTACATAGAAAAAATATTGAAAGTAAAAATTATTATTATTACCAATTAATACACATATGCAAATACAGAGAGAGAGAGAGAGAGAGAGAGAGAGAGAGAGAGAGAGAGTTTTACAAACAGAGATAAAAACATAAATAATATTATCAAATTACTTGATCTGTTTCATCATCATACAACAGGCACTGTCTGAGATAAATCCAATTTTAAAATGACCAAGTGTCATATATCTTAAAAGATTTTCCATTATCAGCAATTTACATTTGATAAATAAATGGATTTCACTGGAACCAGAGAAAATAGATATTACCTATGAGAGAATTTCCTTGTAAGAAAAATTATTGTTTTCAGCTAATTTGTCTATTATTGGTTACAATAGACACAATAATGGTTCTGGTCATAAAGTTATTTGGATGAGATAATCAGCTACTATAGTTATGTTGAATCAATAGGCTACATTACTTCATTTTATGATTGACAAGGATATTTTAAAGTAAGACTTTTATTGGTGTAAGATAATCTAAAATTGGTCTTGTTTAATACCACTTGTTTATTTCTTTGGAAGGGTAAAGATGATATGGTGCTTTAGTACAGACAGTTATTGCTTTGAGGGAATATGCCACTTTTTGTATTGGTATAACTTAGGTTATATGCCACTTATGTCATTGTTATCAGGTAATATGTCACTCATTATTTATATGAAATAATATGCCACTTGTGTTATTGCTATAACTAAGCTTATATGTTCCTTATGGTGTTCTTATAATGTGATATGCCACTTGCATCATTCTTGTAAGGTTGTATGCCACATGTGTTGTTCTTTTAGGGTAATTTGCCACTTGTTTTATTGTTTATAAGATAACATTCCCCTAGTGTTATAACAATGGGATAAAAGTGTCATTTGTGTTAAAGTTATAAAGGAATATACCTTGTGGCATTTCTATAATGTGCCACTTGTATCATCCTTATAAGGTAATATGGCACTCATGTTATTGTTATAAGTTAATTTGTGCCATTTCTGCCATTGTTATAAGTTAATTTGTGCCACTTCTGCCATTGTTATAAGGTAAGATGAAACCCATATCATTGTTATAAGGTTACATGCCACTAAAGTATTGTTATAATTTTGTCCCACATTGTATTGTTATGAGATAATATGCCACTTGTGTAACTGCTATAAGGTAAAACATGATGGTCGTGTGAGTAGTTGCCTGTTTGTTTTGATTGATAATTCTACCTGTGATTATGATTTTGGAAGACATACAGCAATAGGTAATGATCTGATACAACCGATAAGCTACTTTGTTTGCAAAACCAAACAAAAAAAAAAAAATTTGTAGATTAATTATTTTTATTACTTACCATAATTTTTTAAAATGAAAACTAATAAAATCTTATCTAAGTTAATTAAAACTGGTAAAATAAACAAAACTGAAATAAAACAATTGAATAGATGAAAAACACACCTTGGATCTGGTAAAATAAACAAAACTGAAATAAAACAATTGAATAGATGAAAAACACACCTTGGATCTGGTAAAATACACAAGACTGAAACAAAACAAATGGAAAGATGAAAAACACACCTTGGATCTGGTAAAATACACAAGACTGAAACAAAACAATTGAATAGATGAAAAACATGCCTTGGATCTGGTAAAATACACAAGACTGAAACAAAACAATTGAATAGATGAAAAACACACCTTGGATCTGGTAAAATACACAAGACTGAAACAAAATAATTGAATAGATGAAAAACACACCTTGGATCTGGTAAAATACACAAGACTGAAACAAAACAATTGAATAGATGAAAAACACGCCTTGGATCTGGTAAAATACACAAGACTGAAACAAAACAATTGAATAGATGAAAAATACGCCTTGGATCTGGTAAAATACACAAGACTGAAACAAAACAATTGAATAGATGAAAAACACACCTTGGATCTGGTAAAATACACAAGACTGAAACAAAACAATTGAATAGATGAAAAACACGCCTTGGATCTGGTAAAATACACAAGACTGAAACAAAATAATTGAATAGATGAAAAACATGCCTTGAATCTGGTAAAATATACAAGACTGAAACAAAACAATTGAATAGATGAAAAACACACCTTGGATCTGGTAAAAGACACAAGACTGAAACAAAACAATTGAATAGATGAAAAACATGCCTTGGATCTGGTAAAATAAACAAGACTGAAACAAAACAATTGAAAAGATGAAAAACATGCCTTGGATCTGGTAAAATAAACAAAACTGAAACAAAACAATTGAATAGATGAAAAACAGGCCTTGGATCTTGTAGAATACAGAAGACTGAAACAAAACAATTGAATAGATGAAAAACATGCCTTGGATCTGGTAAAATAAACAAGACTGAAACAAAACAATTGAAAAGATAAAAAACATGCCTTGGATCTGGTACAATAAACAAGACTGAAAAAAAACAATTGAATAGATGAAAAACACGCCTTGGATCTTGTAAAATACACAAGACTGAAACAAAACAATTGAATAGATGAAAAACACGCCTTGGATTTGGTAAAATAAACAAAACTGAAACAAAATAATTGAATAGATGAAAAACATGCCTTGGATCTGGTAAAATACACAAGACTGAAACAAAACAATTGAAAAGATGAAAAACACACCTTGGATCTGGTAAAATAAACAAAACTGAAACAAAACAATTGAATAGATGAAAAAAAACGCCTTGGATCTTGTAGAATACACAAGACTGAAACAAAACAATAGAATAGATGAAAAACATGCCTTGGATCTGGTAAAATAAACAAAACTGAAACAAAACAATTGAATAGATGAAAAACACGCCTTGGATCTGATAAAATACACAAGACTGAAACAAAACAATTGAATAGATGAAAAACATGCCTTGGATCTGGTAAAATACACAAAATTGAAACAAAACAATTGAATAGATGAAAAACATGCCTTGGATCTGGTAAAATACACAAGACTGAAACAAAACAATTGAATAGATGAAAAACACGCCTTGGATCTGGTAAAATACACAAGACTGAAACAAAACAATTGAATAGATGAAAAACACGCCTTGGATTTGGTAAAATAAACAAAACTGAAACAAAACAATTGAATAGATGAAAAACACGCCTTGGATCTGGTAAAATACACAAGACTGAAACAAAACAATTGAATAGATGAAAAACACACCTTGGATCTGGTAAAATACACAAGACTGAAACAAAACAATTGAATAGATGAAAAACATGCCTTGGATCTGGTAAAATACACAAGACTGAAACAAAACAATTGAATAGATGAAAAACACGCCTTGGATCTGGTAAAATACACAAGACTGAAACAAAACAATTGAATAGATGAAAAACACGCCTTGGATCTGGTAAAATAAACAAAACTGAAACAAAATAATTGAATAGATGAAAAACATGCCTTAAATCTGGTAAAATACACAAGACTGAAACAAAACAATTGAATAGATGAAAAACACGCCTTGGATCATATAGAAATACCAAGTTTAGAAATTTTTGAGTGTGAATTTTACATGAATTGAAATTTTTTTATCAAATTTTAGCTTGAAATTCACCTGTGTAAATTACGGGTGTGTAAATTACATGGGTTTTTACATATTTATAATTATAAATAAAAATCCAGAATCACATGTAATAATGTTGACTGGAAATGTTATCGCAGTGAAGGGGGGGGGGGGGGGGGGGGGTGGAGGGTAAATTGAACATGATCATCAAGTTTTGGGTTACATTTACAGTATATTTAGATCATGTTGTATTATCTTGAATCAGACAGTGTGTTGGGTCAGAATGGTGGAATATGTCTTGTTCCTAATTACTGTGTTTTCATCAGTAATGCTTAACAATGTTACGTGTTTTTTTCTAACAACCTTCAACAATTTACGATAGAATCTGGTATGCTTGGGTCAGAATCCACCTATTTCAGTCCATATCTGTCATTTGTAATAATTCATTGAGTGATTATCAAAGACTGAATTACGTGTTCTATGGTGGGTGAATCAACATTCTTCTATGAATGCCTGTAAAATCAGTGGTTACTGATAATCATCTCTTCTGTATGTATGTTCTGTCAGAAGAAAATATGTGATATAACAACATAATATTGTATTACGTTTCATAAGTTAGGATAAATATCATAACTAAAATTCTGAAAAATATTTTAACTAAAATCCTGAAAAATATCATAACTGAAATTCTGAAAAAATATTGTAACTGAAATTTTAATTAACATCATAACTAAAATTCTGATTTCTTTAAATCTAATAATCACAACTTCCTTAAAGAAATTAAACTTACAACTGATAGTTGAAATTTTATTATTTTTTTTTTAAAATTCATTATATAATATAAGTATATTTAAGCAATATTTCTGTCCTATTAAATTTTACAGATGTATCAGCTCAGTGAATATAATGTTTATTCTTTCAATACATGGCCCTAAGTTTTGTTTCCTTTCAGTTCCTGTTGCTGTGGACATTTACACTTCATGTTATACTTTGAAGTTATAGCTGGGGATTTTAAAGATGCCTTGGTATTGTTGCTGAATTTCAGCAAATGTGGGCATGTCTTTCCATTAAAACAAACAAACAAAAAACAATAATAACATCAAATTAAACAAGAAATTTCAGTGACCAATTGGTCTAAGTCATTGTTACATTGATATAAAAGAAACAATCTTGACTGAAGAATAATCCACTGCTCTTTTTTCAACAAATAAACCATACCACTATCTCCATGGTAACACAGATATTCACTGACAAATGTAACCAGTGTTGTTTTTGGACAAATGCTGAATGTTAATTAAGCTTATATTTTACAAACT
Source organism: Tegillarca granosa (assembly GCA_029721355.1). NCBI lineage: Eukaryota > Metazoa > Mollusca > Bivalvia > Arcoida > Arcidae > Tegillarca > Tegillarca granosa. Next base: position 41,924,907 of record CM056598.1, on the reverse strand, counting down.
TCAGTTTTTATTCATTCCTCTTTGTAATACATGTACTGTAAATGTGATTATAATGGTTTGATGGTAACATTAGTTAACTTAGCATTGTTAAAATAATTATTACAAATTTCCCAAACTCTAGAATTTTTTACAAAATCTGTTAAAAATATGCAGCAATATGTTAAATGTAAAAAAAAACTGCTACTGATTTAAAAAAAAAAAAAAATAAACTAAGGTGGATCATCAATAAAATATCGTAACTTTTGTTTGTGGTAAAACCTACTGTGTATATATATATATATATATATATATATATATATATATATATATATATATATATATATATATATATATTACTATAACATATAACAATCACTTGTTGATTTATATATATATACATTATATACATGTATATAATTTAATGCTTAAACCAAACTCCCATTGGCTTTCATATAACTCTGAAAAGGCTCATTCTTACTTTATGGTTTTAATATTTTTAGCAAAAAAATTTGTTTTTTAAAAGAAATTTAATTTTCAAATCATGTTTTTCTAGTTTTTAAACTATCTATCACTATTTTCAGAGCCTACATGCATACTAGTAACTCTTATATGAAATGAAAACAACATCCCAGACATGTTGTTGATTTCAATAATTAGTTGTCATGACAACAGATGCCATAAAAGAAAATCTGTTTATCATCCATTTTATAGTATTTACTGCATAACTTTTTTTTTTAAATTTTATCATTTTACCAAGATAGTTGAAATGTTTTCTAATTTCATTGACACACCTTATGGTAAAGCTTATTTATCACAATAACATGTTATTTCCTTTTTTTATCATGTTGGATCATGAATTGTGCTTGCAAACAGACCTATTTTGTTTTGATACATAAAAACCACAATTGTCCATTCATTCAATTATTTATTAATTTTAAAAAAAAAGAAAAAAAAGAACATGATTCAAGTTTTATTAAAGTAAATGAATTAAACAAAATTAAGCAAATTGGTATTTATTCCAGGACCCATTTATTCAAAGGCTTGATTAATATTATTACTGTATAACACAATATAAAAACACCAATTAAATTGATTATATCAGTATAAAATCAATAGTAATGAGAAAATATGCATGAGTTTTTTAAAATTTCATTCACTTATGACCTTTTCAACAGAATACTCTCTTTTTCTGCTCTTAAATGCAGTTATCTTCTATAAGTATATACACATAATATAGATTGAAATCAGTTGTGAAAAATATATACACAAAAGACATAATTTTTTTCTCTCTCTCAAAAAAAAAATGTTTTTTTAAACAACTCAGTATTCAACTTTTCATTTCTTTAAACAATTTTGGTGTTTCTGTCATTCTCATTCAGGACAAGAATTAAAATTAAAAAAAATGTAAAAGAAACAAAATAAGAATTTTAACTGACCCCAGTTATCCTATAGTAATTGAAATAAGATCTGAATTGAGATCTTTTAAGCTTTTGACATCCATATTTTAACCTAGTCAGAAAATTTGTATCTTGTCAAAACGACCAAAAACGTTGCCAAGGTTTGGAAGCGTTGGGTTAAGAAGAGCCAAAGCTAAGAAGAGTTAGTCACTATATAATTAACAGTAGATTTTACATCATTTTATTGACCTTTGGAACATTGCATCATTTTATTGACCACAGGACTGACATTATGTTAACAAGGTTATAAAGCAGTAATGGTTTCTATATATTACCCTGTTTCTGTGAAGCAGTATTGATATCTATATATTACCCTATTTCTGTAAAGCAGTATTGAAATCTATATATTACCCTATTTCTGTAAAGCAGTAATGATATCTATATATTACCCTATTTCTGTAAAGCAGTATTGATATCTATATATTACCCTATTTCTGTAAAGCAGTAATGATATCTATATATTACCCTGTTTCTGTGAAGCAGTATTGATATCTATATATTACCCTATTTCTGTAAAGCAGTATTGAAATCTATATATTACCCTATTTCTGTAAAGCAGTAATGATATCTATATATTACCCTATTTCTGTAAAGCAGTATTGATATCTATATATTACCCTATTTCTGTAAAGCAGTATTGAAATCTATATATTACCCTGTTTCTGTGAAGCAGTATTGATATCTATATATTACCCTATTTCTGTAAAGCAGTATTGAAATCTATATATTACCCTATTTCTGTAAAGCAGTAATGATATCTATATATTACCCTATTTCTGTAAAGCAGTATTGATATCTATATATTACCCTATTTCTGTAAAGCAGTATTGAAATCTATATATTACCCTGTTTCTGTGAAGCAGTATTGATATCTATATATTACCCTATTTCTGTAAAGCAGTATTGAAATCTATATATTACCCTATTTCTGTAAAGCAGTATTGAAATCTATATATTACCCTATTTCTGTAAAGCAGTAATGATATCTATATATTACCCTATTTCTGTAAAGCAGTATTGATATCTATATATTACCCTATTTCTGTAAAGCAGTATTGAAATCTATATATTACCCTGTTTCTGTAAAGCAGTATTGAAATCTATATATTACCCTATTTCTGTAAAGCAGTATTGATATATATATATTACCCTATTTCTGTAAAGCAGTATTGATATCTATATATTACCCTATTTCTGTAAAGCAGTATTGAAATCTATATATTACCCTATTTCTGTAAAGCAGTAATGATATCTATATTACCCTATTTCTGTAAAGCAGTATTGATATATATATATATATATATATATATATATATATATATATTGCCCTATTTCTGTAAAGCAGTATTGAAATCTATATATTACCCTATTTCTGTAAAGCAGTATTGATATATATATATTACCCTATTTCTGTAAAGCAGTATTGATATATATATATTGCCCTATTTCTGTAAAGCAGTATTGATATCTATATATTACCCTATTACTGTAAAGCAGTATTGATATCTATATATTACCCTATTTCTGTAAAGCAGTATTGAAATCTATATATTACCCTGTTTCTGTGAAGCAGTATTGATATCTATATATTACCCTATTTCTGTAAAGCAGTATTGAAATCTATATATTACCCTATTTCTGTAAAGCAGTAATGATATCTATATATTACCCTATTTCTGTAAAGCAGTATTGATATCTATATATTACCCTATTTCTGTAAAGCAGTATTGAAATCTATATATTACCCTGTTTCTGTGAAGCAGTATTGATATTTATATATTACCCTATTTCTGTAAAGCAGTATTGAAATCTATATATTACCCTATTTCTGTAAAGCAGTAATGATATCTATATATTACCCTATTTCTGTAAAGCAGTATTGATATCTATATATTACCCTATTTCTGTAAAGCAGTATTGAAATCTATATATTACCCTATTTCTGTAAAGCAGTATTGATATATATATATTACCCTATTTCTGTAAAGCAGTATTGATATCTATATATTACCCTATTTCTGTAAAGCAGTATTGAAATCTATATATTACCCTATTTCTGTAAAGCAGTAATGATATCTATATTACCCTATTTCTGTAAAGCAGTATTGATATATATATATATATATATATATATATATATATATATATATATATATATATATATATATATATATTGCCCTATTTCTGTAAAGCAGTATTGAAATCTATATATTACCCTATTTCTGTAAAGCAGTATTGATATATATATATTACCCTATTTCTGTAAAGCAGTATTGATATATATATATTGCCCTATTTCTGTAAAGCAGTATTGATATCTATATATTACCCTATTTCTGTAAAGCAGTATTGATATATATATATATATATATATATATATATATATATATATATATAGCCCTATTTCTATAAAGGAGTATTGATATCTATATATTGCCCTATATCTGTAAAGCAGCATTGATTCCTATATAGTACCCTATTTCTGTAAAGTAGTAATGGTATCTTCATATTGCCCTTTTTCTGTAAAGCAATAATAATATCTATATATTGCCCTATATCTGTAAAGCAGCATTAATTCTTATATAGTACCCTATTTCTGTAAAGCAGTAATGATATCTTTATATTGCCCTATTTCTATAAAGCAGTATTGATATCTATATATTGCCCTATATTTGTAAAATAGCATTGATTCCTATATAGTACCCTATTTCTGTAAAGCAGTATTGATACTTTATATTGCCCTTTCTCTGTAAAGCAATAATAATATCTATATATTGCCCTATTTCTGTAAAGGTGTAATTGTATCTATGAATTGCCCTATTGCTGTAAAGCAGTATTGATACTTTATATTGCCCTTTTTCTGTAAAGCAATAATAATATCTATATATTGCCCTATTTCTGTAAAGCAGTATTGATATCTTTATATTGTTCTATTTCTGTAAAGCAGTATTGATATCTATAAATTGCCCTATTTCTTTAAAGGCACAATGATATATATATATATATATATATATATATATATATATATATATTTTGCCCTTTTTCAATAAAGCAGTAATGATATCTATAAATTGCCCTATTTCTATAAAGCAGTAATGATATCTATATATATTGCCTTAGTTCTGTAAAACTGTAATGATATATATATACTGCCCTTGTTCTATAAACCTGAAGTGATTTTCATTCCATTATAGAGGCTAGATATTGCCCAATTTTTAATAAACCAGCATTGATGTTCATTCTATATTGAAAGTTAGTTAATTCCCTAGTTCTGTAAACCTGAAATGATATTCATTTCATGACAAAGGCTAGATGTTGCCCTTTTAGTGAACAAGCATTGATGATCATTCCTTAATAACTTGTTTCTCTGAGACCTGCAGTAATGTTCACTTTATGTTAGTTATTGCCCTGTTTTTCATGTACCAGCAGTGATGTTCATTCCCTTATAACTTGTAGACCATGCCTTTTTATTTGAGACCTGCACTGATGTCACTTTATGTTAGATATTGCCCTGTTTTTCGTGTACCAGCAGTGATGTTCATTCTCTTATAACTTGTTGACCATGCTTTTTCTCTGAGACCTGCTAGATATTGTCCTATTTTGTGTATTTGCAGTGATGTTCATTTCATGCTAGATATTGTCCTATTTTGTGTACTTGTGGTGATGTTCATTTCATGCTAGATATTGTCCTATTTTGTGTATTTGCAGTGATGTTCATTTCATGCTAGATATTGTCCTATTTTTATGTATGTGCAGTGATGTTCATTTCATGCTAGATATTGTCCTGTTTTTAGCTCACCTGAGCACAAAGTGCTCATGTGAGCTATTGGTATCAATAGAGGCAGACCCTCCGCAATCCGTCCATCCGTCCGTCCGTCTGTCCGTCAACAATTGCTTCAAACGACTTCTCAGAAACCTATGGACACATTTTGTTTAAACTTGGTCAAAAGCATCTATAGAACATTACCTTTCAGATTTGTGTTTTTGGTTGCCATAGCTACCAAATGTGGGTCACATTGACCTACATAGTTAAAAACCTTAAAAAAATCTTCTTCTCCAAAACCACTTCACTGAGATAAAATCTGATGTGATATTTGGCATCTACGGCATCTTATTTACCAAGTTTGTGAAGTTCAAGAATTTTTTTGAAAAATTAGGTTACGCGTTTTTTGCGTTTAATTTTTGTATATGGTAAATAGTACTTTTTTACAAAAAATTACAATAATGAATAAATTTAGGTAAATTCTTTTTCCAAACATCATTTTCTTGTGTGAAGAAACATATGTTTGACAATTTTCATGAAATTCTGTAAAATACAAGTGGCTTTTTCCGGCCTTTTTCATTTTCAATTCTAGCAACCCAAGGGTCGAGGGTTCAAATCCCTCTGCGGCCCCTTTTTTTTTTTTTTTCAATTTCTTTATTTTTCTTTTTAATTTCTAAATTTTATTACTTAAAATGGTGCATGGAAGAGATTTTATGAATTTTTACTTTTTAGTGTAATTTTTTTTTGAAATACATGTGATACTGCAACCCAAGGGTGGAGGGTTCAAATCCCAGTGGAGCCACTTTTTTTTTTTTTTTTTTTTTTTTTTTTTTTCTTTCTTCTTTTTTTTCTTTTTTTTTTTTCTGAATTTTTATAACTTACAATGGTGCATGGAAGGAATTTTATGATTTTTTACTTTTCAGGTTGACCTAAATAGTTGAAAACCTAAAAAAATTTTCTTCTCCAAAACCACTTCACTGAGATAAAATCTGATGTGATATTTGGCATCTAAAGCATCTTATAAACCAAGTTTGTGAATTCCAACAATTTTGTGAAAAATTAGGTTACGTGTTCTTGCGTTTATTTTTTATACATTGTAACCAACTTTTTTACCAAAATTACAATATTAATAAATTTAGGTGAATTCTTTTTCCGAGCATCATTTTCTTATTTGAAGAAACATATGTTTAACAATTTCCATGAAATTCTGTAAAATAAAATACAAGTCGCTTTTTTCGACCTTATTCTTTTTCAATTCTAGCAACCCAAGGGTCGAGGGTTCAAATACCAGTGAGGCCACTTTTTTTTTTTTTTTTTAAATTTTTTTTTTTAATTTCTGAATTTTATGACTTACAATGGTGCATGGAAGAGATGTTATAATTTTTTACTTTTTAGTGAATTATTATTTTTGAAATACATGTGATACTGATATGTAGATTTAGCTAAAACCTTGATTTTTTTTGATTTTTTTTGTTTGTTTGTTTTTGTTTTTGTTTTTTGTTTTTTTTTTGTTTTGTTTTACAAAATCATTGTTATGTGACATTATTTAAATTAATTGAACCATTTTTTAAAAATAATTTGCAGTTGAATTTTACAATTTTTTTTTAAAATATTTTAATTAATGTGTCAAATCTGTAAAGTCTTAAGTCCGGATCTGAAAATTGCTCATGTGAGCTTTTGATATGGATAGGAACTCTGCCATCCATCCATACATCCATCAAAAGACTTCTTCTCAGACACTACTGGTCACATTTCATTCATATTAGTCAATAGCACCTTTAAACCATTGCCATTCTCATTTGCGTTTCTGGTCACTTTGGCTACCAAAAGTAGGTCACAGTGACCTATATAGCTAAAAACCAAAACAATAAAATAATGTTATCTGAAACCACTTCTATTGAGGCAACATGTTATGACTTAACCAGGTGTTATCAAGACATACCAATTACATTTAAACTCAGGTGAGCAAATTAGGGCCATCTTGGGCCTCTTGTTGTGTATTTACAGTGATGTTCATTTCTTAATAACTCATAGACAATGCCCTTTTTCTATGAGACCTGCAATGATGTTCATTTCAGAATAACAGTGATGAAAAAACTGCAAATGTCATTATAAATCAACTTTATATGTAACATGAGTTTGTCTCATTGATCAGCATTGTTTGAACTGTAACTGATAGGAACCCTGTATCAATAGACCTTAGACAAAAGTTACTGTGATATTGGCTATTTTTGTTGACTTGATAATCAAGACATATTGAAAATTAATAAATGGACTGTTTACAATTCTCTGATTTGTTTAAATAGAGAAATCTTATCTGTAGTAATCTGTTGTTAAGGCTTTGGTATATTGCAATATTATATTTCCTCAGTAATATTGTTTGTTAATACTGTTGGATTTATAACCATGGTGGAATGAAATCAACATATTGTGAAAAAAACATGGAAGCCCACCAAATCATTTTATTTACAACTTCTTAGAAGCCAACATCATGTTATTAACAAATTGTTTTAAAAAAAAAAAACTTGGACGCCCACATCATGTATGCTATTAGGAAGCAAAATATAAATTTGACCAATTTTGAGAATGGTAGACTTAATAATTCTCCAAAAATGCATTTATGAATTTCTTACTTGTTGTTTTTAATCTCTTTTTTTTAAAAGAAGTACATTAAGCTAGGACAGACTTGATATTTCTCTTTTTATCTGTTTGTTTCATGTTACCATGACAACTACATTATCTCCTACAGTTTTTAGCTCAACTGGCTATAGCCAGCTGAGCTTATGGCATGGTTTTGCGTGCGTCCATGCGTAAACTTAATCTTCTCCTCTGAAACCACTGGGCCAATTGGAACCAAATTTGGTGTGGAAGGTCACTAGGTGGGGTAGACCAAAGTTTGTACCAGGCGACCCCGCCCGACATCCAAGATGGCCGCTGTTACTATAAATAGCAAAAACACATAAATAGCCATTGCTGAGTCATTTTTTAACCTGTTTTTGTTCAAATTTGAAATGTAGAGAGTAGATAGCAGGGCATTCAACATATGAAACGGGTTTTTATGAGAAATTTTTCGTTGACCCGATTTTACGAATTATGCAAATGAGGTGTAATATTTAATCAATTCTTTGAAAATCTTCTCCTCTGAAACCACTGGGCCAATTGGAACCAAATTTGGTGTGGAAGGTCCCTAGGTGGGTAGACCTAAAGTTTGTACCAGGCCGACCCCAGCCCGACATCCAAGATGGCCGCTGTTACTATAAATAGCAAAAACACATAAATAGCCATTGCTGAGTCATTTTTTAACCGTTTTTGTTCAAATTTGAAATGTAGAGAGTAGATAGCAGGGCATTCAACATATTTAATGGGTTTTTATGAGAAATTTTTCGTTGACCCGATTTTTACGAATTATGCAAATGAGGTGTAATATTTAATCAATTCTTTGAAAATCTTCTCCTCTGAAACCACTGGGCCAATTGGAACCAAATTTAATGTGGAAGGTCTCTAGGTGGGGTAGACCAAAGTTTGTACCAGGCGACCCCGCCAGACATCCAAGATGGCCGCTGTTACTATAAATAGCAAAAACACATAAACAGCCATTGCTGAGTCATTTTTTAACCGTTTTTGTTCAATTCTGAAATGTAGAGAGAAGATAGCGGGGCATTCAACATATTTAAAGGGTTTTTATGAGAACTTTTTCGTTGACCCAATTTTCAAGAATTATGCTTAAGGTGTAATATTTAGTGAAATCTTTGAAAATCTTCTCTTCTGAAACAACTGGGCCAAGTGGAATGAAATTTTGTGTGGAAGGTCCAAATGTCAGCCTGACTTAAGGTGGTACCAGGCAACCCGGCCTGACATCCATGATGGCCGTCATAACTAAAAATAGAAAAAAAAAAGACCATTGTTGATCTTTTTTTCCACCAATTGAGCTCAAATTTTAAATATAGAAAGTATACTGTATGGGATTCAAAATATATAATATTCTTTTCTGAGAAAATTTTTATTGACCCAATTTTCAAGAAATATGCGAATTAGGTGTAGTATTTAGTAAAATCTTTTCCTCTAAAATCACTGGGCGAATTGGAACCAAACTTCCTGTGGAAGGTTACGAATCACAGCACCTTTCACCCCTGACATTGTGCATTAATGCCAAGTGGGCTAGCACTTCATCTTTGAAAGTTTGTCAGTTAACTTGCTGCTTGGTTGTGGTTTTCTCCTATAATCCAGTGTCCTCCACCATTTCCAAAATTGACAGTCTCCATATAAGTGAAATATTCTTGAGTTGAACGTTAAACAGCATTTCAATCAAAAACAAACATTGTCTTACATATGCAGCCAGTTGAGCATCACAGGCCCTATTGGGCCTCTTGTTAATCAGTTTTAATGGAACTTGTTGTATCATTTCAGAAGTCAAAGGTTAAGGTCACGAGGTCATATGTTTTGATGTATTTTGTTTCCATTCTGTATAATCAATACTTGATCGGTTTTTACCAAATTTAATTGAAACAGATGTGCACCAGCATGAGACAAAGTTTTGTGAGACATGTAGGAGCATCCAGGCAGGGTCACAAATTACTTTCTTTGCAATTCCTACAGAATTTTCAGGAGCATCATGCAAGGATAATTACATACTTTGTATTCAAGATTGGGATTTGCACTCAGACTCTAATTTCTTCAAAGAGCTAAAAAAAAAATTGTTTTAGTAATACATTAGGTAAAGATGGAATGCAAAGCACATATTGAATTGAAAAAAGACGATTCAAATCTTCTGCTGTCGTGAAATACAAAAAAAGATCTGTAGAAATTTTGCAACATTTTTCAGTATTGGAAGCAAAATTTATTGGGATGTTTGTTTCTCAAGGCAGAAAACTGGTATATAATTTTAAACCATGATTGGATAAAAATTTAAAACCCTGACTACTGGTGAAATAAAAATTCTGAGTTTCACAGATATAACATGTTCTGATTGAGGCTTGACTTCTCAAGGTGTGCTAATCATCTCTGAGCCAATCAGAAATAAAAGATATCAAACTATAGCCCAGTTATAGAATGATCTTTCCTAATAATGCTGTTATATAAACCAAGCTGTTTTGGGTAAATGTTGATTTCTTCACTACTCGGGTAAGTTCATATTTCAGAGAACTTAATTCATTCTTAGTTAATTATTATCTTAACTTTGTACAATTTTAATTTTAATTTGATATGGAAGTTTTAATCTTTTTTAAATGGACAGAGTATAAAAATGAGTATGAAAAAAATTAATTCAACTGACAGAAACCAGAAAATAGAGATTTTGGAAATGTATTGTCTCAGTCAAGAGTCAATACTTGGTCTTGAAGGTTATCAAAACTGAAATGGTTGAGTAAACAAGAGCACCTTGAGAAAACCATCAATAGCATTAGAATCTGCCTTAGTGTGATTCTAATGTAGATAGCTGGAGACACTGGGATCTCTTAATTTATAATGTAGACCATTCTGCTACTGATGCCCTGGAAAATGTAGAAGAAATACCAGTTAAGTGATAGATGAGAAGAAATCAGTGAAAAAAGTAACAGGAGTGATTAATCATTACAGGAGAGATATTTAAATGAATTTTGTTTTAACAGTGAATCTTAATAGTATAGACTATCACAAAAACCAGAAATTTGCAATATTAGAATTTCTTTTAAACAGATGTACCTGGCATGGTAACATTTATTAAAACTGATAGAACAGTGAAACTAGATATTGGTATTTGCTGTACATAGACTCATTATCAAATGGCATACTGGTATCACTATTCTCAGGAAAAAATGATTAAGATATCAACATTATTTCTAGAAATTTTTGTTGTTGTAGGGTATTATTAATAATGAATGATTAGTATGGTGTAACTAGATATTATATAGGATATGACTTATATATCAGATTATCATGTACCTGGTAAGGTAAAATCAATTATGACAGATATATATTATAGTAATTTATAGCAACTGCTAATACCATGTTGTTGTTAGTATAATGTTGTTTAATGTCACATTAGCAATTTTTCAGCTATTCAGGTCAAGAGCATGGATGTTGATAGTTTCTGAATCTGTGCCTGCATTAAAACATTTTCTACATCAGTTTTTGTCTTACAGCATCATACAATTAGTAATATTCTTGTTGTTAACATCAACAATGGACTCACTATTTTTTTTAAATATAATACAAGTGTAAGGAAACAAAAGTTTCCTTTAAACAGCTAAAACACAAGTCTCCACTCATCTGCTGGAATTGTTAATTATGTGCAAAATCAGCTTTTAATGTTTTTTAAATACTACTTCTAATGTTTGTACCTGCATCTTTGTCTACCTGTTGATTACAAAAACAGGTGTCTGCTTAGGAGTGAGTCTTGTTGGAGTGGTCTAGGTCTTGTTGTTGTTGTTTTGTAATTTATTATACCACACCAAGGGATTTTATCACATTTATTATATTGATGACATATTTTCCCTGCCAATAACCTAATAATGTTTACATTACAAATGCATTGCCTTATTTGAATCTCTTTGGAACCATTGCATTAATTTTTCGAATGACAGCAGTGTGTGCACGCAGCTCTGTGATAAAGCGATACGTCAGTTATATCTTCAGCCAATCCGCTTTCGATGTACAACGAATGGCGGAGGAATACATACCACCAAGGAACTACTTATTCACTTCATAATTTTCTACGGGTTCATTCATAGATTTGTCCGGTGATGCTCTTTATGAGCGGTAACAAACGTAGAAATCATATTCATAGTCATATCTTACCAAACAGATTATTGTTTAGTGAAAAAAGGAGAAATAGAATTTAATTTTCAAAAGTGTTTTACAGAACTATATTTTTCTATCGCCAAGCAACGAAACAAATCAATATGGCTGTTCTCTTTATATGGTTTACAATAAGAGTTATCTCGCTTTAAGTGTTTCCAACCACATTAATACAGGGACTTTCGGAAAATTAACAATATTTTTTTGAGGGTAAAAAAAATGTAAACATAAGGATTGAATGTCATTTGAATGTTGTCATTGAGGTATGACAACATCAGACCAAGTCACATGAATCACTTTGAGATTCACCTACTTTGAACGTGGTCTGATGTTGTCATACCTCAATGACAACATTCAAAATGACATTCAATCCTTAAATGTACAGAATAATCCATAGTTAATATTCCCTGTCAGCAACCTTGAGTCTGTTGCCACATTCCATTGACAGCAAATGTTTCCCTGTACCAGCATATTGTTTCAGTTCATTGACAGCATATGAAAAAGGGATGCCCCTTTGACACGTGATTATATAAGTCCCCCTACAAGCAGTGTTTTCCCTGTTGAAGCTTGTGATGGAAGTGGTGTGACCTACCAACATCCTTTCCTCTATTGACAGGTGATTTCCCATACCAACAACTTTTCTATCATATTGGCATGCATATGATTAAAAGTGAATTTTCTATCAACAAACTACACACAGTCTTAATTGACAGCATGTTTGAGGGAATTTCCTCTGTGACAATCATTACTTGTTTAGATTTGTGACAATTATAATTAAAGTTGACTATAGTTTTAATCTTTTGTATTGTGTCGCAGTGTAACAAAACACTAGAAGTCAAAGTAAACTCTAGTAGATATGAAACGACTTAATCTCATACTTAAGTATCATAAAGTATAATTTTTTCAAAAATTTATAGATTTTTAAACGGCTTCAATATTGCCAAATTTAGCATTATACAATGTGCATACAACACACAGAATAGATTTTTCCAGATTAAAATATGTTCCACCACAGTTTAAGTGCAGTGATGTTATAAATCATGCAAAATTGATTTTATTGTTAAGCCTGTATATAAAATTTTATTGTGTTCTTGGATCAAGAACTGAATAACCATAAAAATGATGTAACAGAACTTTATAATAGAAATACTTTATATTATATTGTATCAAACAAAGGTTATAATCAATTGGAAAATAAATGTCAAATTACATGATATAAATTTGACATTAAAAACTGCAGCAGTGTATCTACAACAACTGTAGAGGATACTGACCTGGATTGCCCAATATACCTCCCTAAAAATGTTAGCAACCTGTCTACAACAACTGTAGAGGATACTGACCTAGATAGCCCAATATACCTCCTTAAAAATGTTATCAACCTGTATACAACAACTGTAAAGGATACTGACTAGATAGCCCAATATACCTCCTTAAAAATGTTAGCAAGCTGTCTACAACAACTGTAGAGGATACTGACCTGGATTGCCCAATATACCTCCCTAAAAATGTTAGCAACCTGTCTACAACAACTGTAGAGGATACTGACCTGGATTGCCCAATATACCTCTTTAAAAATGTAAGCAACCTGTCTACAACAACTGTAGAGGAAACTGACCTGGATTGCACAATATACCTCCTTAAAAATGTTAGCAACCTGTCTACAACAACTGTAGAGGATACTGACCTGGATTGCACAATATACCTCCTTAAAAATGTTAACAACCTGTCTACAACAACTGGAGAGGATACTGACCTGGATTGCCCAATATACCTCCTTAAAAATGTTAACAACCTGTCTACAACAACTGGAGAGGATACTGACCTGGATTGCCCAATATACCTCCTTAAAAATGTTAGCAACCTGTCTACAACAACTGTAGAGGAAACTGACCTGGATTGCACAATATACCTCCTTAAAAATGTAAGCAAAATGTCTACAACAACTGGAGAGGATACTGACCTGGATTGCCCAATATACCTTCTTAAAAATGTTAGCAACCTGTCTACAACAACTGTAGAGGATACTGACCTGGATTGCCCAATAAACCTCTTTAAAAATGTTAGCAACCTGTCTACAACAACTGGAGAGGATACTGACCTGGATTGCCCAATATACCTCCTTAAAAATGTTATCAACCTGTCTACAACAACTGTAGAGGATACTGACCTGGATTGCCCAATAAACCTCTTTAAAAAATGACAGCAACCTGTCTACAACAACTGTAGAGGATACTATCTAGATAGCCCAATATACCTCCTTAAAAATGTTAGCAACCTGTCTACAACAACTGTAGAGGAGACTGACCTGGATTACCCAATATACCTCTTTAAAAAATGACAGCAACCTGTCTACAACAACTGTAGAGGGTACTGACCTAGATAGCTCAATATACCTCCTAAAAATGTAAGCAAAATGTCTACAACAACTGGAGAGGATACTGAACTAGAGAGCCCAATATACCTCTTTAAAAAATGACAGCAACCTGTCTACAACAACTGTAGAGGATACTGACCTAGATAGCCCAATATACCTCCTTAAAAATGTTAGCAACCTGTCTACAACAACTGGAGAGGATACTGACCTGGATTGCCCAATATACCTCTTTAAAAAATGACAGCAACCTGTCTACAACAACTGTAGAGGATACTGACCTAGATAGCCCAATATACCTCCTTAAAAATGTTAGCAACCTGTCTACAACAACTGGAGAGGATACTGACCTGGATTGCCCAATATACCTCCTTAAAAATGTTAACAACCTGTCTACAACAACTGGAGAGGATACTGACCTGGATTGCCCAATATACCTCCTTAAAAATGTTAGCAACCTGTCTACAACAACTGTAGAGGATACTGACCTGGATTGCCCAATATACCTCCTTGAAAATGTTAGCAACCTGTCTACAACAACTGTAGAGGATACTGACCTGGATTGCCCAATAAACCTCTTTAAAAATGTTAGCAACCTGTCTACAACAACTGGAGAGGATACTGACCTGGATTGCCCAATATACCTCCTTAAAAATGTTATCAACCTGTCTACAACAACTGTAGAGGATACTGACCTGGATTGCCCAATAAACCTCTTTAAAAAATGACAGCAACCTGTCTACAACAACTGTAGAGGATACTGTCTAGATAGCCCAATATACCTCCTTAAAAATGTTAGCAACCTGTCTACAACAACTGTAGAGGATACTGACCTGGATTACCCAATATACCTCTTTAAAAAATGACAGCAACCTGTCTACAACAACTGTAGAGGGTACTGACCTAGATAGCTCAATATACCTCCTAAAAATGTAAGCAAAATGTCTACAACAACTGGAGAGGATACTGAACTAGAGAGCCCAATATACCTCTTTAAAAAATGACAGCAACCTGTCTACAACAACTGTAGAGGATACTGACCTAGATAGCCCAATATACCTCCTTAAAAATGTTAGCAACCTGTCTACAACAACTGGAGAGAATGCTTATCTAGACAGCCCAATCTTTCGTCCTTGTTATTTCCATGAAAAGAAGAAACACTCCTGAGTGATAATGTTTGGTCATAGTGCTGTCCTTAATTGTGAACAACACAGTTAAATAAAAATGCCTGCAGCCAGAACAAGAACTTTCTTGTTTCAAGGAACAGAAGCTAAACCATTTATAAAAAAAAAAAACAAAGGCCAAATTACTGTTTGTAGAAATAAAAGACAAATCGCCTTGTTATTTGTAGGAACAAAGCCAAACCAATTTTATTCAAGAAATAGTGTCTTTTTGATCTATTTCAGCAGAAATGCTGATTTTAAAGCTGCATTAAGTTTTTCAATTTTCTGAATTTTTTTTGATTTTCTTAAAATATATTTTTTTTAAAAAATAGATATCTTCTAACCACAATCCGTGACATTTATTTTCTAAAATTTCAGTTCTTTTAGCTGTAAATAAACGGAATCCTCTGACCAGTTGGTCAGTGTTTTACGATGGTAATTATGAGCTTGGAGCATGCGCACGGATGTAAGGAAACCCTAGAATCGAAGGTGAAACATGACAAATTGCATTAATTGTCCTTCATTAATATCCAGATATATTTGAAATGGTGTTATGTATCCCTTACTAAGTCACAAATGACAATTTCAACGAAGTTCTGTGTTTAATTTATCGTATTTCACCGTTTTGAAAGTTGTGTTTAAATGATGACGTAACCATGTTCTAATATTAGATCCCAAATGCTGCATCTTGCTGGGTAAATACTGTAATTTCTGTTTTTATTTGAGCTTATTATTGTTAAACCAAAAATGTAACATTGTTCATTAGGAACATCATTAGTTAGATTAGCACTGTTTTAATTTTTTCTTTGGAAAACTTAATGCAGCTTTAATACATGCTTGGCTGATATCTCAGATAATTTATATTTGTATTTAGTTTAGCTATATTTATTACATAAGATGGCACAACATCATATCCCACTTTGACATCAAAGGCCTGGACTTTTTATACAACATTAACAAACACAAGCTTTGTTATAAAGCATAATCAATATTCCTTCAAATGCATATGCTTTTTATCTCTTCATTTATTTATTTATTTAATGCTACAAAAACTTCTTTTTTTAAAAGAAAAAATTAAAAATGATTGAAAATTAGTTTGTTAAAGAATATTTTAAGTGTTTGGAATTTATTTTAATTTTCTGATTTTTCATATTGAATGCATATAAACTCTCTCTCTCTCTCTCTCTCTCTCTCTCTCTCTCTCTCTCTCTCTCTCTCTCTCTCTCTCACACACACACACACACACACACACACACACACACACACACACACACATATTAAGCCATTCCTTATTGCTATAAATGTATCTTCAGTTATACTAATAAACAGGGTTTTGTTTTCAAAAAGCAGTATAAATTTCAACTTGAAGACAAACTCATTACATAACCAAATTGATTTGTTGCATGTTCAACAAGGATTCTAATATCCATGTTTCCATAGAAGCAATTAAATTATCAGAAAACAACCACATTTTTGAGAGAAAAAAGTAGATGCTTTTATCTTTTGTTTTATACATCAAATGTGAATATTGAATTTTATGGAATTGTTAAGTTCTAAATTCCCTGATCAGATATAGAACAAATTGAAAATACCCAATTCAATTTGGAAATTCTGTTCAATATAAATGATGATTGAATGCATTTTTAATGAAAATACATATTTTTGACAAATGTTAATTTGGAAATGAGCTGTGCAAATGCCTTTCATGTCCTCACGAGACATCTTCATTTTACCTTCTTGCACTCAAACATGAGCTTATTAAAATATCATGTGGGAAAATCATACTTTTTTCAGTTAAAATAAAATCAGTGTCATAGGAAAACATTACATATGATAGTGTTTTTACTTTGAGTGATCTCTTGTTAAAGAAGGAACACAGTGTTACATATTTATTTGCTAAAGAATAGAGAGTATTCTTTAAAGAAATGAGCCTTTGGTTTTATTAAAATAACCAGATAACAAATTATTGTTATGGTCCATTTAGTATATACATGATTGACTAATTTTTATTACTCAAAAAAAAATAAAATCAATATATTTCCACATAAGATCTGTACTAGTTTCCCATTAGGACAATCATTTCATTAAAACAACATTTTCTTTCTTTATCTCTTATTTCTAACTGAATTATATTTCAGTTGTTTATGATACAGGGTTGTCTCCAATAAGCTCTTATTGTCATCTTCAGCATATTGATTATTACCCATCATGCATTTTTTCATGATGTTTTGTCCAATAACTGCTCAGATAACAGATCATTTCTCTGTGTGTATGATTGTTTAATGAAATGTACTATATTGGTACTATTTAACCATTTGCTAATGTTATAATTAATTTTATGGATGACTTGTAGCCTGGTTAAAGTTTGATTGATGTAAGGATCTTGACTGGGACATAAAACACCATTACTTTGATTCCTCGATTCCACAGTTTATTGCAAATTAAAATTAAACGTTTTAATAACTTTTTTTTTTTTTTTTTTTTTTTTTTTTTTTAAATCTATTGTTCTCGGTCAGGTTTATCAATTTTATTCTAAAAGTTAAAATAAAAGTTTAGCAAAAAAACTTTTTTTTTCAATCTAAAGATTCCGATTGTTATATTCATATATACAATTTTCTTTATTTATAACTCTTTTTTTTCTGTTTCATCTAACACATTGTCTGTTAATACTAACCTTTACTATCATCAACAATTATTTTATTTCATGAGCTGAGATCTAAAATTAATTCTGTTTGATCAAGAGGAAAATTTCTGGAAGTTTACATTAATAAACCAGCTATTAGGAACATGTTTACAAGTTCCTGTTTCTCCGGGGATTTACTGCAATTAAAGACTTCAATATCAACTGATGATTTTACATTTGAAAAAAAGAAATTGAAAGCATGCATTCTGCAAAATTTTCCCTCAATGAAATTATTTTTGCAACTTTGTTTTACATGGATAAGATCAAACGATGCTGCAACTTTAAAAATTAAAGGGAATACCGAGAGACTTTTATCACAGTCACATCAACATTTTAACGAAAACCAGTGATGACTTTTGTTTCTACATTGGTTTTTGAGAGCTAATTTTTCCTTTTTACTTTTTAAATCTTGCAAAAACATGTTAACATAGACAATGATTTGAAAATAATAATAATAATAATAATACTGATGATGATAATAAATTAAACATGAAATAATAAAGATTCTTGTTGGATGAATGTTTGTGTAATTTCACATTAAAATAATTTTTAAAACAAAATATTTGGTATTTCCCCTAAATTGTTTATTATCTCCCCTTAATTAATATATGAAACAAAATTTTTATTCATGTATTTCAAACAAAATTATAGCCTTTTTATTTTAGATTTTTATTGTCATGAAAGTATGACATTTCCTTCTGAACATTTTAAATTGATATAATAATTCCTGAGGGAGATCCATATCATCAAAATTTATCAGATAATTGTCTTATTTAATATTTTTCAGAATTTATATTGATGATGGTTGACAGACCTCAGTAGCTTTTAATTATGCTCTCTGGCAAAATATGTTGATATTTGATGAATAATTTATGTTATCATACCAATTGTCCTTGTTAAATAGTGTTTGTTTATTGAAATTTTGTAATAAATGTCAAATTTATATTTCCTAAGGAAAATTTATGCAAAACCATTATTTTTACAATATCAAAATGATGTCATTCTTGTATCGTTACTGTATTGTAGTTAATCTGTTTTTTGTTCTAAAATCTAAATGGTGTTTTTATTCAGTATTAATAATTTATAATGATAAAAAATTATTTGTTTTACAGTGTATTAAAGTATTAAAATATATTACATTCTATTTATAATTATTAAAATTGAATAAGTGAATAATAAACTCTCTCTCTCTCTCTCTCTCTCTCTCTCTCTCTCTCTCTCTCTCTCTCTCTCTCTCTCTCATAAAATACATAAATGATATCTAGATTTCTTATATCAACATGTGCAGGTTTTTTCAGGAATGAAATTTAGTTATAAGCAAGAAAATTGCATTGTGTAGCCAAGTTATGAGACCTGTCATGCTTTGAATATAAGGGTAATGATGAAAAATCTCATAAATTTATGATATTAAATTATATATCTAGAAAAAAGGAAATTAAAACAGAAATTTAAAGCAAAACTGCAAAAGGAAAAAAATAATTATTATGTTTTGATAATTTGTTTTCTGGTTTTCATGACAGCCATTAAAATCCAGACTTACCTTAGTTAAATGACAAAAATATGTTTTAAAATATCAATACAAATATGATATGCAATTACAAAACCAAATTAAGGATAGAAACATGCAAAAAAAATATATACCATGATGTTCACCATGCATTAAAAGACAAGTAGTTCTATCTTAAACTGTTTATATCGCTATGAGAACCAATATATTTTTGGTCTGTTTTTGACACTTGGATTTAATTTATACCAAATCGAAAATTGTGTTTTAAGCATGCCTTAATTGAAATTTTCTGATAGGTACAATGGCAGTTGAGTTCATATGTACCACATGCAGACAGCCTTGTTTAAATTTGTTGAGACAGGTTATATATATATATATCAGGGCTCAGGAAAACTTTGACTGGGTGTGGGACATTTTTTCAAAGCAACCGTATCATTGATGCTGTATAAAGAAGAAAAGAAAAAAAAAAAAAAAAAAAAACGTACCACCTACCACCAATGTTGTTATTGACGATGTTTTTTTAAAAAGATTTTAATTTTAAATATCAAATAGATTTTTAAAAGGATTTAACTACTACCGGTACATAGATGTTATTTAGGTACATGTGGTCAGGCTCATGTGTCCACATAGTGTCGATTTTTGTACTGTCAGCATTGACGACACAAGGTGATAGCAAACAATACTCGAGTAAAATAATTACGGACAAACATATTTATTTATATGTCCGATTAACTGAATTCTATTATTAACTAAAATGTCCGACAAGTGATTTTTCACATCAGACAAAAATATTTTTTGTCGGACATGTCCGGAAATATGACCGTTTCCGGACCCCTGATATATATATATATATATATATATATATATATATATATATATATATATATATATATATATATAGTGAAACAATCTTAATAATTTAAGACATGTCTGTTGCTGTAGGCAGGGGCTTTTTGAAGACAGGTATTATGGCATGTGGCCTTTTTAAGACAGGATCTGTAACTAAATACTCATTGAGTTGATACTACAATGAGTTATCTTGTTAACATATTGTTCTTAAGTTTTTTGTTGTTTTTGTTTTTTTAAGATACCAAAAAACCTGTTATGGAAAAAAATTATCCCTATATCTTTGTTTTTAAGTTATCTAAAAACAGCTGTTTTAATTTGTTATTGCTAAAGATACATAAACAGACCTTTTTTAAAAAAAAATTATTAGTTTTTTTTAAAACCTATCAATATCTTTGATTGTTTTAAGTTATCTATTTTGTCTGCTATTTTTAATGATGAAGAATATGCTGTTGTTTTATTTATAAAAGACTGATATTTATAAGTCAACTTTTCATGTATTATTTCAATTTTGGGCCCTAGTGGCCTAGTGGTTTAAGCACCATGTTCCAGATCACAAAGTCTCTGACCACCTAGGTTCTCATCCCATTCATGAAAATAAAATTTTAGTGTGAAAAAAATTGTCAGTTTGATTGCCAAACCTTTCCAGGCAATTCAGTGTCATCCCCTTTCAAGAACTGGCTTCTTCATGTACTTAACCATCAAATAATAAGTGCTTACAGTTCTTTTATTCATATTTTACAGTTTTGTAAAGAACAATATCTCTCTTTATTTCTACCAAAAGATATTTTTAAATCCTTAATTACCAGGGAAACACATGGAAACATATTGTTAAAGATGAATCCTTGATGAATTAGCTGGTAAAAAGATCACTTTTACAGAGAGTTAGGGATTACATAAACACTAACGTTACAATTACATAAACATTGTTTTAGTCTTTTTTAAGTTAAAACAGCTGAAAACTGTCTAAAATAAATAATAATCTCTTTAAGTTACTGTGGCTTAAGTTGGCACATTAGTTCTGTAGCAGCAAGTTAATTACATCACAAGTATAACTGTATTAGGTATAAGATGTGTTTTGGATTTGAAATTATTGGAAAACTTGAAAGTGATTGATTGCTGGTTTATGATTGAAGCATGTTATTAAACCAGTATATGTTTTATAGTTTTACTGGCATTGATGGGATACACTATCTGTGTTTTTCTTCTTCTAACAATTGACGGGTCCTGTCTAAATGCCAAAGATGTGACCCCCTTACATAAGCTTGCTTGAAGTATAAATTCCAAACAATGAATATCTAAGACAGCATTCAATGAATTTGATTCTGATATTGAAAAGATTGAAATAGTGAATTAAGATAAATATGAGATGTGATTGGTCCCTGAGAAGGTCCAGCAATTAATTTCATTGGACATTGAAAACTGAAAGCAAGAAAGATGATTGGTCTTCAAAAATTTTTAACAGGGTATTTGATTGGTCATTGAGATGGAATGCAAAAAAGATGATTGGTCTTTTTTTTTTTCAATTCAAAATATTTTTAATGTTTTTTTTCAAAGTGCTTTTGGTACAAAAAGGGAAGATTTTAATTGCATTACTAGTATTTTAATATTGTGCATGAGAGCATTTTTAAAAATAATTAAATGCTCAATTTTTTGTTAAAAAATAAACATTTTATTTGCAATTTGAATCTTTTAATCCTTTTTTTTTTTTTTTTTTAATTTTTAAAATCAACGTCTGAGAGCTACAAAACAAACATTTACAGGACAAATTTCAAATATATTTCCTGTTCTGGTTTCTATAGAGAATTGTAAATAAAATTACAACAATTAGCTCAACATATTGCCAAGGTCACACAACAATTTTTGGCCGGGTTGCACAGAGTGAAAATCCGATTATAGTATGGTGAATGTCGGAAAATTGGGTACCAACTTTGTGAACTCAACTCCTCCTACAGTTTTCAACCAAAAACCTTGAAACTTCACAGAATGTTTTTCTATATATTAAAGATATGCACCTAACTTTATGGAAATATTTCAAGGTTTTTTTTTCCCATTTTTCCAGACTTATCTGGTGTACAATGTAAAGTTTCTGGTGCACATTTTTTCAATTTACTGTAGCTTTAGAAAATGTTAAAATGATTGAGATTTTCCTAATACATATATATACTTGTTTCATTACTCTTTCATATATATTGCCATTGTTTGACCTATTCCCATTTTTCATGACTTTCTGTGAAGTATAAAAAAAACAACTTGTGCACCTTGCTTTGTGCAATTATTTAAAATTCCTTCCACACTTTACACCCATTCAATAGAAATTTAAAAAACAACCCGGCCTATTGAGTCTTTGACCTTTTTTTTCTTATCTATACTGACCAGTAAAAGTTCAATAAATGGTGTTTTGATTTAACTAGTTACTATTATCAATAAATATAAAAACCATTGATTTCTTGTTTGAATTAATTAGTCTGTTGGATTTTCTTATCATGAGCATACTTTACCTACATTTACCTTTTAATTACAAGGTAAATGATGGTTCAGAGACACCTGCTGTCTTTTATGTAGTTAATTACTTATTTTGTTCATTCTGTTATGTCATGTTTTCTTATTTTGTTTCTTCTGTTGTGTCACGTATTCTTATTTTGTTCAATCTGTTATGTCATGTATTCTTATTTTGTTCATTCTGTTATGTCATGTTTTTTTATTTTGTTCATTCTGTAATGTCATGTTTTTTTATTTTGTTCATTCTGTTGTATCATGTTTTCTTATTTTATTCATTCTTTTGTGTCATGTTTTCTTATTTTGTTCATTCTGTTGTGTTATGTTTTCTTATTTTGTTCATTCTGTTGTGTCATTTTGTTCATTCTGTTGTGTCATGTTTTCTTATTTTGTTCATTCTGTTGTGTCATGTTTTCTTCTTTTGTTCATTCTGTTATGTCATGTTTTCTTATTTTGTTCATTCTGTTGTGTCATGTTTTCTTATTTTGTTCATTCTGTTATGTCATGTTTCTTATTTTGTTCATTCTTTTGTGTCATGTTTCTTATTTTGTTCATTCTGTTGTGTCATGTTTTCTTATTTTGTCCATTCTGTTGTGTCATGTTTTCTTATTTTGTTCCTTCTGTTGTGTCATGTTTTCTTATTTTGTTCATTCTGTTGTGTCATGTTTTCTTATTTTGTTTATTCTGTTGTGTCATGTTTTCTTATTTTCTTCCTTCTTTTGTGTCATCTTTTCTTATTTTGTACATTCTTTTGTGTCATGTTTCTTATTTTGTTTGTTCTGTTGTGTCATGTTTTTGTTTGCTGTAGATATTGCTAATTTTATATTCATTTGCAGATTTCTATAATTCACTGCAAGTATTACATACACACAACCTTTGTTCTTGTTGAATCCTGTCAGCCACTGTAGGTTTGTTAGCTTGCCCTGGCCTTTAATTGCTTTCTTTCCATTTTTAAATCCACAGCAATTTCAAAATAACAGCATCAATATGAAAAAAAGATAAAAATCAACTGGAGAATAAATGATTATTCTGGTAACCAACCCTTTTACTATAAAAATGTGTATTTTAAAATACATTAGTCAAGAATTTTTAAGCGTTATTTAAAGATTAGTAAAAAGATGTTATGAATTTGACAACCTGATTTATCATAATGACTACATGTGTTAATCGTTTGCAATTATAACCTTTGGTTTTTGTGAAATATTTGACATTTTCTTTTTCCAAAAATCCCTAAAGTAGTTACACACATTGATAGATAACTTCAATACATTGTAAAAAGATTGAAATTTTAAACAAGCTCATTGGCAGTTACACACATAAACATCTTTGTTTTGTAAAAAGATTGACATTTGCAAAAATTTTTATGGCAGTTACACACATATTGATAAAACCCCTATTTTTGTAAAAATGTTTGAAATTTTTTAAACAATTCAAAGATGCTTTTACACATTGGTTCCACAGCATCTGTTTTTTTAATGATTAAAGTTTTCAACAACCTCTAAGGCAGTTCTGATCAGACATTGTTTTTAAACATCTGTGTATTTATGTGTTTATTGTAAGTTTTAATCAAGCATGCATCATTTGTACCACCTGTGTTACATATTGTTATATTCTGTTTATTTTAATCAATAATAAAAAAGTATTTAATTTATTCGTAAAAGCTCTTACATCTGTGTTATTTGCAATCAATTAAATAAGGTAACAATGAGAGGAACTTGAGAAAAAAACAATATGAATAAATTAATGTCACATATGTGTGTTTAATAGCAATAAGTTTTATCCTCTTTTTTAATTATTAAATAATGTTTTATTAATCAAATAGTACATGTAGTTCTATACCATATTAAATTGCAATTATTATATTTCCAATTTAAAAACTTTAACACTTTTTTTAATCTACTCTAATAAATATTTTTATGTTTTTTCATCAAACTAATATCATTTTTATCAATACATCAAGCAAAATTTACATTAAAGCTCATTTGTTCTGCTTTGTGATTGGTCTGTGGACCAATTGGACTATAGAACTATCAGTAATTGATTAAAAAGAACTTGTTATGCTTCGGGAGAAAGTCCTATCTTAACTTGATGATACAGGTGCTTATTGTACAAATGAACTTTTTTCTGTTTTAACAGAAAAGACATTTCTATAGATGAGTGAATTTGACCATAGACCTCTTGTTTTTTCTTGGAAAATAAATTATCCATTTAATGTCTGTCAGATAAACAATTATTGATTTGATTTGAGGTTTATACATGACTTTATCAAGGTGATGTCAAGGTCATATGTGGATGTCAAAGGTCATGGCTACAAATTTTAAGCCACACAGTTTTTTAAATGAAATTAAATATATATATTTTGGCAGTTGTTTTAAAATTGCTTTTATGAAAAAAACCTTACAATATTTTTATAACAGGATTTTAATTTAAAAAAAATTAAAATCCTTAAAATACTAACAAAATAAATAATGACCTTATATATCCTTTTTTCTTTCATTTAAATCAATAATTTGTTTTAATCATGTTCATTACTGATTATTTCTTAGAAACCATATATATACATGTACTACTAATTATTACACTTATATATTGATTGATTTTTTATTTTGGGTTTTTGTATGTCCTTCATGTTAATGATGTTGTTTACTTCATCATCCACACTTTCCTGGGTTTTTTCCCCACTAAAAATTATTTTAGTTGGTCATTATTAATTTGTATATGCAGCATTAGTAGGTTGATTAATCAGTAGGTAAAGAAAAACTCATTACGGAGGAAGGTAATCAACACAAAAAACTACTATCATGATTTTTATAGGTTTTTCATGACTTTTATTATTAGCATTACTGGTTGTCTTATATCATAATAAAAAGACCTATTCTGTAGCCTATAATCTCTGTCCTTGAAAAAAAAAAAATGTATTTTTTTAAACCAAAAGTTTTGGAAATAAAAAAAAC
This sequence comes from Tegillarca granosa, assembly GCA_029721355.1. Taxonomy (NCBI): domain Eukaryota; kingdom Metazoa; phylum Mollusca; class Bivalvia; order Arcoida; family Arcidae; genus Tegillarca; species Tegillarca granosa. The sequence continues at coordinate 41,898,908 of CM056598.1, read as the reverse complement.
AAATTTTAATTAGAATGGATTGAATCTGCATGTGCAGTATACTATAGTCTGATAAGTCTTTAATAGTTGACTGATCTTGAAATCATAATGTTTACAATTTTAGAAAGAATTTGATTTTTGTAATAATTTATTGGATGGAGCTTATCTAGATGTATTAAGCTGGCTTAATCAAAATTGGACATGAGGGTATTCAGCAAAATCATGGCTATTAAAAGTAAAGTCATGTACTTACTTTGGCTAAAGACTAGTATAATATTCCTGAAACTTTACTTGTAGCAGCAGGTAGCATCTAAAAGAGAAGGTAACCAAAATAAAATGTTTAATGGTAGATTCTCTATTTTTCTGGGGGGGGGGGGAAATTATTTAAAGGTGAAAAATCTGAACTTAATCAGCTGGACTCACCATTAAAACTTGACAAGTAACTGTAATTAACCTTTAACCTTATTTTACTTTGTTACCAATAAATAGAAAACTAAAATACCTGGAATTACTTCTTTTAATTTGCAACTAACATACAAAATATTTGAATGTTTTAGATTATAATGTTGGCAACGTCCGATTCTTCATTAAAAAACCTCAGTGCTCTTCTTATCTATAAAGCAAATTGTATTTTTATCACCTGTACTCTCTAGTGATTAAAACATAATTCAAAACAGATCCTTGCCATATGGTTACAGTAATTGTAAAATTTAAATACAGTCAAGTTACTTTTTTATTTAACCTTCGGATAGTTAAGTATACAGAAAACTAAAATTAGAAATCTGCCAACCAAACATGTTGGTTGAAACTGTGTTTCTTATGTCCCAGCCTAAATGATGAAGAGTGAACTGGAGTGCCATGAAAAAACATTACTTTTAAATGAGTGGAGTGGAGTAATGGTGTTTTACGCCCCAGTCAAGATTTTTTCACTTATTTCGTGGCAGTCAGTTCTGGGATGGTAGGGGAAACTGGAGTGCCGAAAAAACCCCACCAACCTTCTGCAAGCAAACTGACACACTTTCTCACACTAGAATCTGTCCCGAGTGGGATTCAAACCCAGGTGGTGAGAGGCACTGTGATCGATAAGTGCTCGCTTTAGACCACTCGGTCACCGAGGCCCCACTTTTAAATGAATGAACTTAAATACTTTATCACTATTTTTTTGGTCAAGATTTTATTATAATTAACTCAAAGAGTACAAAACCTTTGGAATCTTGAAGTAGTTCTTTAGACCACTTCACCAAGCCTAAAAACTAAACATATTAATGAAAAAAATAATTATAAAAAATGCAACTTATGTAATAAGATTCATTGTTTATCATTATTATTATTATTATTATTATTATTATTATTATTATTGGCTTGAGACCATATTTAAAGCCATATATGATGTAAAAATTAAATTAAAAAAGATAAAATATATTTGAATCAAAAGGATAAAACAGTAATTAGGCCCAAAGAACTTTTTGCAACTTACCTGATAAGTATCTTAGACCTAGAATAAAAGCTACAATATATATCAATGATTTTATGAATTTAAAAAATATTGATTAAAATTTCACAATTTGTGTATGTCTTATAAAAAAGATGAAAAGATTATTTAACATTTCTGTAATAAAAGCATACCAGTGTATTCAAAGCTTAATGATACATCTTTTACATTGATGAATTATCATATATATATAGTCAAACCTGTCTATAAAGGCCAGTCATGGGAATCAATAAAAGTTGCCTTTATGAGCAGGTGGCTTTATTGTATAAGTTCAAATAATATGAATAAAAAAGCAATTGGGATAGTTGGGATAGAATTTTATTGGCCTTTATAAGCATGTGGTCATTACAGAGAGGTGGCCTTTAAGAAGGCAGGTTCAACTGTATGCACTTATAAATGAAATAATACAAAAATCTTTAAAACCAAAATAGTTTCTACTTTAAACAAAATTTGTTAGTTTTTAGGACTAATTTATGTGAATAATAAATTTATTTTGGAAATTATTCGATTAAGAATAACATTAATTATTTACACAGTATGGTGTGTATCTGATAATTTAGCACTATTAGGAAATTTATGAAGTGGAAAACATGTAAGGAAAAGAATGATGCGATGTTAGTCACGTTATTTCTAGCCGATTATGTCTCTAAATAAGGTATTAAAACTTTAGGGGTTTCCTGTATCCTGTAAAAATAATCAGGATCCGTGTGAGGCTGGGATACATGTATCCATTATCAGATTAACAGTATATATTTTTCTAATGTATAAATGAAGTGCTGTAAAACCATGCTAATCTTGAACTGACAGTTAATAATATGTTGCAGTTTTTGTATGTGCATTGTGGCATTTTATAGTCTAGCTTACATGAATTCTGTTTTATCTCCAAGAAAGTAAATTCCACATACATCATTCATAAATTCTGAATGTTAGATAATGGATTCTTCTATAAACAGTACATTAATATCTTTTAATGCTATTTATATCTTGGGCAGTAAAACTTCATGTTTACCCCATTGGTGCTGATCAAATTCTGTATACCCACTGTCAGTTGCTGATGCTTATATCTTCCAAATAAAAGAATTACTCTAAAGGGAAATAACTACTACATGTAGTAATGTTTACATTCTTGTTTAGGTTGATTTAGTTCAGTTTGCTTATTTAGTACAAAGAGTTCAAAAGTGTAATACATTTTCTTAGGTGATAAGAATATTTTTTGTTATAATGCCAAAGTCTTATTTACAACATGAAACAAAGTACAAAATGCTGTACAAGGGTATTAGAAAATGTTGTTTATTTATTAAAAAGAGAAAATCTATGAACATCTCTAAAATAAAATTTTTACTTCTATCTAGAGAATAGAATGTGTAGTTGCTTGATTTGATTTTACAATTACAGCAAACTAAGAATTTCCAATAAAAATATTTCACATTTAGCCATCATGTAAATGAGATCATTTTTTTGCCTTTGATTTTCACTAAAACTTTATTTTTCTATTCAGAATAAGATTCTCCATTTTAACTGTCTTGTCTAGTCATAGTTCTCTCAAGGACCTCTGACCAGGTGATCATAAAAGCCCATCACATATATTGACATCATAACAAATATCAGACTCATTTTATATGATACTTTAGTTTGTTCAAGATTTTGTCCATATTGCTTTTACTGATTTCATTGTGAAATTATTTAGATTTTATAGAGTGTATGTACATTAGAAAAAATATTTTGCTTTAATATCATAGGTATTTGGTGCAGAATCTGTATGAGGCTATACTAAGGTGTTTATTAGCTCAAGAATATGTATCTTGGACAATAAGGGGATACCTAAAGAGTTTGTATTGGTCCAAGTATGTTTATTGGACTAAAAAGGGATACCCAAAGAGTATGTTTTGGTCCCAGTATGTATATTGGACTATAAAGGAATACCCAAAGAGTATGTATTGGTCCCAGTATGTATATTGGACTATAAAGGGATACTCAAAGAGTATGCTTTGGTCCCAGTATGTATATTGGACTATAAAGGAATACCCAAAGAGTATGTATTGGTCCCAGTATGTATATTATACTATAAAGAGATACCCAAAGAGTATGTTTTGGTCCCAGTATGTATATTGGCTTATAAAGGAATACCCAAAGAGTATGTTTTTGTCCCAGTATATATATTGGACTATAAAGAGATACCCAAAGAGTATGTATTGGTTCCAGTATGTATATTGGACTATAAAGAGATACCCAAAGAGTATGTTTTGGTCCCAGTATGTATATTGGACTATAAAGAGATACCCAAAGAGTATGTTTTGGTCCCAGTATGTATATTGGACTATAAAGAGATACCCAAAGAGTATGTTTTGGTCCCAGTATGTATATTGGACTATAAAGGGGTGTACATAGGCCTTAAATTGTATAAAAGACTATAATAAGGCAGAATATATATTAGACTTCAAAAAGATGTATATTTTCCACAGTGTATTAGAGTATAAACATATATATATTGTCCCTCCAGTTAATAGACTGAAAAAAGATATCCATATTAGCCTGGAAAGAGATGTATATTGCCCTCTTAAAATGTATATTAGACTATAAAAAAATATGTAATTTGGCTCCCCAATATTTATAAGACTATAAATTAAGAGATGTGTATTGTCTCTCAAAAAATATATTAAACTGTGAATGGATGTGTATTGCCCCCATGTTTATGAGCATTTATAGAGATATTTCTACCAAAAAATGGATATTAGACTGTTAAGATCTGTATTGCCCTCCATTTCCCCTCCCTACCTCCTGATATTAGACTATGAAGAGATATGTATCCCCCTACAAATTTATGTATTAGATTGTAAAGAGATGTGTATTGTCCCCTTTTTAGTATGTGTATTAGACTGATGTTTTAATCAATATAAATCCACATGGTATATTGGATTCTTATACTAGTTGTTTCATCTGTATAGCTTACTTCATGCTGGATGTTACAAATTGTTAACAGGTAGGAAGATTTTTGTTTACTATTATCCTTTTGAACTCTTTAAACTGGAGGAACAATTAGTCTATTTATTGCCTGTTAAGTTTTGAACAGTGTGGTAATTTTACTTTCCTTGACATTACCAACCTTTTTTTTTTTCATATGTTACATTATTTATTTATTTATTTATTTCTTATTGAAATAATACATGAAAAAAAATTCAATTTTTAAAAATAAATGGAATCTGCTTTTGTTTTATCAAAAAAATAATATCGGTACATAAAATATTTTCCTTTGTTTCACTATCACAATGCCTGTGTTTCAAATTAAAAAAATAAAAATCAATTATGTAATGAAATGTGCCCCCATGTGTGTATTGTCATTATGTGATATTGATTAAACTAACACATATAAAAATAAAAGTGTTACAAATCAGTGGATTTTATTCTTGTTGTTACTCTTGATTAGAATGTTATCAAAACATTGATATAATTTGGGGATATTGACTTTATTTATGTGTAATCATTTTAATTCTAACTCTGAACAGCTTATTTAAACACCTTCAGCTTATTTAAACATCTTGGTCAAGATTAAGTTCGGAAAACTATACAGATTAGGTACTAATGCATACTTGAATTAGAAAGAGACTTGTACCAATACAAACAATATTAGAACATTTTTATCAACAAATCCTTTTTTACTGAAAGACGTCACTATAATTAGTGTCATGTCTGTCTTTTGTAACCCTATTTGTGTTTACCAAGTTTGTTTCTGAATTGGCTATAAAAGAAAATGCTAAGAACAAAAATCTTCAATTAAAACATGTTTTGTATAGAAGTCTCTTTGCTACCTAGAAAGGGAACTGTTGCTATCTAGAAAGGGAACTGTTGCTACCTAGAAAGGGAACTGTTGCTATCTAGAAAGGGAACTGTTGCTACCTAGAAAGGGAACTGTTGCGCTATCTAGAAAGGGAACTGTTGCTACCTAGAAAGGGAACTGTTGCTATCTAGAAAGGGAACTGTTGCTTCCTAGAAAGGGAACTGTTGCTATCTTAAAAGGAAACTGTTGCTACCTAGAAAGAGAACTGTTGCTTCCTAAAAAGGGAACTGTTGCTACCTAGAAAGAGAACTGTTGCTTCCAAGTAAGAAATTGTTGCTACCTAGGAAAGGAATTGTTGCTACATAGTTAGGGAATTGTTGCTACCTAGTAAGGGAACTGTTTTTACCTTAGTAAGGGAACTGTTGCTATCTAGAAAGGAACTGTTGCTTCCTACTAAGGAACTGTTGTTACTTAGTAACAGAACTCCGGCAGGTCATATATTTAACCACTTTAAGGGATAGTTTTGTCACTCATAAAAACATATGAGACCTGGAATTATTTGAATGTCATCTAGGTTAATAAATGTTGGATACATCATTTTGAATGGTTTTGGTAAAAGTTAATTAAATGTAGAGCTATTCAGATATTTTTTGCAATCTAGAGACCTGACATGTTGAAAATAGAATGTAATCTATATGTTATAGAAATATATATTTACTTCCAAAATTTGACTTTATGATAATGAAAGATTCTTTATCAGTTTTTAATTGGTTTTTATTTTATCTATTTTGAAAACTGTCATCCACACACAAGCTTCATTATAATTTATTTACATTTTGTATACATGTTTGTTTTTTTTTTACTTACTAATACTTTTAGAGACTGTCAGCTAAAAGATAAGCTTTTTACCAACTTCAACTTTTTAACTGCTGATATTTATACATTGCATTTTTAGAAACAACAAATTTTGGAGTATAACCATGAATTGACTGACTGACTGACTGACTGACTGACTACTGACTGACTGATTGATTGATTGATTGATTGATTGATTGACTGACTGACTGACTTGGCATGTGTCATTTCTGAATTCCACTATTACAGGTACTTTTCAAATTTAAATTTTACAAAATAATTTACTTATGTAAATTTTGACAGTGAAACAGGTATTATAAGGCCTCTGTATGGATTGCTGTTTTAATTTTAATATATTTGTTAATTTGTAAAATCACTGGTTGAATTAGTGATATAAAAGAAAGAAAATAAATAAATAGAAATTTTATTACATCACCATTATTTTCATATCACTAATTTGATTTTTTTGACATATTATTTAATCATTTTTATTTATAGATATTATGAGGCCATACTGAGTTAGTGATATCACCGATTGTATGGCTATATTATATTCAGTTCTATTCTATTTTAGTGGTATCGAAAAAAAATAAATCCTATTGAATTAGCAATATCACTAATATGGAAAAATGATACAAAAAATAAAAATTTGAGATAACACTAATTTGAAATAATTTTACTACAAATTTGAGTAAGTGATTTTCCAAAATACAAAGTACTTAAAAAATGGTAAAACAGCATCTTATATTTTGGTTTATCTTATATTTAACAAATATTTTATGGGGTTGTGGGCGTTAATCCACTAGTTAAACTATTAAGGTTAAGATGCTGTTTTTGTTTAGTCTAATATTACGTCATCAAGGACAATCGTGTGACGTAAGCAAACATAATACAGCCCGGAGCCTCCGGTCTATATCGCAAAATATCGCTGGGAGTAAAATCAATGCATTTATTAGAAAAACAAATTTATGAGGTATAATATTATCTATGAACTGTTTTCTTCCCAAAATCTTTCCAAAAAAAAACAAAAGTGGGATGGGCAATTTTTTGAAATTTTGCTAAAATATCATTGTATCATTTTGCGAGGTTTAGTAATTTGATTTTAGATAGGATCGATCTATAATTAGCATTCTCTGCTCAATGATTTGTCACTCAAAACTGATTATGTTACAATGTATTCAAATAAAATAAAATTGCCAAAATTAGATTTTTTAAAAAAAGAACTTTTTTTTCTAATTATAAAAAATTCAAAAGTGGAATTAATGCATTCTTTCTGTATTCTCTGTTAAAAATATCTAATTTCTTTTAGCGTTGCTGTAAAACTTGAGGTGACATGATTCTCAATGACTTAGTCTGATCCAATTTTCTTTTGGATGTAAATTTTTTATATGGAAATATGCTGTTACATTAGAATAAAGAAATAGTGAATTTTGTTGAAACATCTTATAAATGTCATTTGAAGAACTCTTGTAAAAACAGTAATTCAATTTCTAGTAGTATTAATACTATTTATATGTATTATTTTTGGAATTTGGAAAAGTTTCCATGACCACCATTACATCAAGTATATTAGGTTTGCAATAATCAATTGTAGCTAAAATTATTACCATAATTAAGGCCAAGAATTGCCATAATTGTGGCCAAATTTCTCTTCAAATGTATTTTCTAAAAAAAAATTTTTTCATTTTTTTCAAATTCTCCAACCACAAATTAACAAATTCTGCAATTTTGTATGATTTGGTCAAATGAGGGCCAAAATTTAGGTGGCCTAATTAGTTCTTAAACATATGCGCTATAAATCATATGTCTTGACTGACTGAAAAAAATCTTTGGACACTATCAAGCACACTGAGCCTGAAACAAAAAAAAATCAAACTTTATCTATAAAACAACAGAGAGAATCCAGGCTTTATAAACATACAGAGGGCTTTTACATATAATGCAGGTCTTTGTTAGTGATTTAAAGCTTTTTTTTTTTTTTGTCTCATCTACAGTATTTTCTACTTTTTTGCTATTTTTTGGGTGTTTATGATTTTATTGTCCCTTTATAAATTGCTCTTGGGACAAATACTTTTATAATGTGATAAAGTGTGTTATTTTACTTGCTGAAGGTAGCAACATTTTTCCATTTGTTTTTATGATAACTGTTCTCTTGACAATATAAACCAATTTTATTGCCAAGATAAAGCTATTGAAACTGAGTTTGAAAACTTTTATTTTGTACATTTTGTGTCTTGCAGTTGACCTTATATTTAAACTTGACCTACTTTTCATAGTTAAGTGGTTTAGGGGAAGTTAGTGTGCCAGTCACAATTACAATTTAGTTCTTTCTTTTTGTCATTTTCTTCTAATATAAATACATTTTTTCCCAGCTATTGTATGCACTATTCAGTTAATCTGGTTGAGTAGGAATGTGTACAGTTTAGCTAGAAAAACTCCTGTTATGCAAGTAATGATTCCGAAAATCTTAACGCATGCAAACCATCTTTAATTATGGTAAACTGACACAGTTTTTTTTCTAAATTTGTTAATTTGTCTTTGGTAGCAATAGACAGTCATATCTACTAAAATTGAAAAAATAAAAAAAGTAATATTTGTTTTACAATATCTTTAAAATGTTTCTTTAGCGTCCACCTTAATTTAAGCACAGTGCATCTTTTAAACATTAATAGGCTATATTGATAAGAAGAAACGAAACACTTATATTTTATAAGATTTGATAAATTGATTTGAGAGGGAGAACTTGAATATGTGTTTCAGGTTTATCAGTTAATTAAGTTTGACATTAACTACTTAAAGTACAAAAATACATAGTTGCCATAACAACACAACAAGTAACTATTACATGTGTTCTTTGGACTTGATTTTTAGTAGTTTTTTCAAAGTAGATAATTGGGTTACACACAGTTATTGATAACTGTATTAATTGATATCATCTGACATTAACCAGATATTCTTGTTATTCTTGTCTGTGCTACTTGTTGTTGTAAGGAACCTCCGTCAATGATTGGATCACCATTGATTAACTAGTAACAGGTAGTAGTTGTATTTATATTTTTAATCTAGTTTTTCGTTATGATGTCTGTTATCTGGTTGTTATTTTGTATGAGAGTTATAGAACAACTAATTACTACGTAGTAAAAAAGGTGACGATTACAGTTTATATACACATACACCAGGCCTTCACAAACGCCGATTTTTGGCAAAAAACGCCGATTCAAACTTAAAAAAGCCAATTGGAAAATATCCGAATCAGCTTTTTTCCCCATAGGCCTAATAGTAAGACAAAATCTGATTAAAGATTCTTTAATGCTGGCTTGTTAACAATTAAAAGTACTCAGGACAGTGTCACAATTCACTTAATTTCCCTATTCACCCTTTGGTACCCTTTGCCGATCGTTGGGAGGGGGTGTACCCTTTGCTTACCACCGATTGACCTTACCGGCGTTTGTGGAGCCCTGACATACACTCCAAATACTAAAGTGATTTCAGCACTTCATTGTCTTGGTTTGATTATCACTTAGGAAGATTATACTGCATGAGGAGAGTTGGTCAGTCTTTTCCAAGATCAGTGGTTTTCTTCAGGTACTTACAAATGTATGTTGGTATCCTCAATCATTTAATAATTGGGATACCATAAGATAAACATTGACTCTAGCATAAAACAACATTTTCTCGACTTACTCAGAGTTAATTCTTTGATGCCATGCTAATTCTTAGTTCATAATATGATACTTTCCCTTGACTTCTGTTTTCTTGTTTCTTCTTGTTCTTCTTTTTGCTTTATCTAAGTAATAGTATATTTTCTCAGCTATATACTAGTATATGTGGCACAATGCATAGCATGTCAAGGTATTAGATCAATGTCAGAGGGGCTTGAATTCAATATTGGACATATTTTGTTCATTGTTCAAAACAAAATATAGTATTAAGTAATAGTACATTTTTAAGCTACAGATTTGAAAGCACATGTGGTATAATCAGTGGCACATTAAGACATTAAATGAAAACACAAAAAAATCATTTTAAAAAAGCTTTGACCTTTCATTTTTTATAAATAACATATAAATTTTTGGCTTCTAATTAAACATATTATTATTATTAATATTATTATTTTTTTTATTATTTATTTATTTATTTATTTATTTTTTATTATTATTTATTTTATTTACTTATTCTTTTTAATTTTTTTTTTTTTTTTTTTTTTTTTTTTTTTTTTTTGATATGTAATAAAAAATGTTTTTATGCCCAATGATTATCCAAAGTCAGTATTTTATAATTAGAAGTCCAAATGTTTCTTTTCTTTTCTTGATTTCATTTGTTCTTTGTTATTTTGTTCGTGGTTGCATTTGCCATTGCCAAGTACATTTTGCATACTTCTATTTTTACACTTAATCATTGGTAAGACACTTATGCAGTCAGGGTTAGTTCTGGTTTAAAAAGATTAAAGCCAAAAAATGAGTTAGCTTTAAAATTTAAAAGCCAATTAATGACAAAGAAGCAGTTAGACTCAGAAACTGAACACAATTAAACAAAAAAAAAAAAAAAAAAAAAAAAACAGTCTTAAATGTAGTTTTACTAATTGTGTCTAGACTCTAGTATAGATTTTTTTTTTTACATTTTCTTCATTACAAGTTTGTGAAACTTAATTTATTTCTCAAAAAAGCCTTTCCCCCATAATTTCATAAAAAATAATCATAAAAATCATCTGCCTCATAATAAACTTGGTGAACATTTTAGAGTTAAAAAATTTTGTCGAAAGCATTTTTCTATTGGAGCCATAAATGTTTACAAATTAGCTGTTACCCTGGTAGCTAAACTAATGAATGTTGACACATTTTCTAGCATGGATTATACAATATGCAGCATAGACTTTTTCAATCATATTCAGTTAGGAAATATAATTGTCCATGGAAAAAACATTAAAGAGAATTAGAAGCATTTGGACCATTAAAAATCAACAAGACATAAGCATTAGAAAGATTTGGGAGATAATGAGAATATTTACCATCCCTAGAGTTGATATTACAAACATTAGACAGAAATAATTGTTATGTTTTACTTAACTATTTAAAAAAAATATACTTCTTCATTTATAAAGGTTTCTCAAGTTACAAATGGGCTTATAAACAACATCTATTACTTACTGAATTTATAGCAGCATGTATTTCTGATGAATTTATTAAATTTATTTATGGTATTTGTGATTGTTTGAAGTTCATGATGTTAAGATAAATTGATTTATCATCATATTTATTCAATTTATAGATAAAATTATAAACTAAGTTACAGCTATTTTTTAATCCAATGACTTTCTTGATTTCATCTGTTTATAACATTGAAAAAAATAAATAATCAGTGCTTGTATATTTGAGTTTTTTCTATTTCTAATCATCGCACATAGGATTTTGTATTCAAGTGTGCATGAGAGTTAAAATGCCCACGATCAAGTACACATTTTACCTCCCATATATCTTCTTCTTCTTCCTTTTTTTTTTTTTTTTTTTTTGAGAGCACTGTAATTTTCAGACACGCCCAATTTTCAAACTGTTTAATTTTTTAATTTCTTTATTCAAGGATATTTGAAAATATTAAAATTTTTCAAAAAAAAGAAAAAATTACCACTCAAGTACAAGTGCAAAAAATTATAAACACTTTTACAACAGCTTTCTAGATATTGTTTCATGGTTTCATTTTGCAGCAGATCAATTTTACCATATCCAAGGTTGAGTATATTTAAATAAAAATAAAACTTCCATGAATAGTGGAGGGTAATAAGAAAAGATATTCTTGATTCAAGATCCTGAATATGAAAAAAAAAAAAAAAAAAAAAAAAGAATCTATCCAGTATTATGAAACCGCAAAAAAAAAATTGACACTAAAAATTAAGCATTGTACAGCACAGTAAAAATCACCTTTATAATACCCTTTATTTTTTGCTCGATAAATGCTGATTGCTGCAGTATTCAGTCTATTTTTAGCTTCTTTAAAAGTGTTTCTTAATCTATCATCGACATCCTGAAACACCAGAATCTTATTAAACAAATCTTTGTGATGAATCCACTTTCACCTTGTATTATACTGGTACCTCAATTAACCATGTACTGTGAAACAATTAATATTTGTGGTGATCCAATTTACTTTGTTTTCATGGACCATCATACCCACGAATTTACATGTCAAAGAATATGTTTTACAGAATTAAAATCTTACCTTGATATTTTAGTCTCGTAAACAAAGAAGAAATCAGAGATGATGTAAAGTAGGGACTATTGGGACAGAGACATGTTTACTCTGCCAAATTCTATTATCATTTAATGCAGTAAACATGAGTTACACCTGATAAGTGAGCATCTTTCTTGATCAACTTTTTTTAACAAAGTTTTTTTCAACAAAGTTCAAACCACAAAATTATCATCCCACAAAATGGTAATTTTTCTTCAAAACCATGAAATTTGGACCCACAAATTTAAATGTATTTAGAGTAGTTAAGATATATACATGTATATATATATATACCAAATAATAATATACATATTGAACATTGTTCCTTAGTTACTATGCTTTTTTGTTCTATCAGTATGTCAACAGAATTTTGGATATAGAAAGTATCTAGACTTGGGGTTAAGATAATTAAAACTGAATCAGGAACCTAATTAGTTAATTAGTTGTAGGTAGTACAGGCCAAAATAAATATAAGACTGCATACATTCACATCAGGTATGTATAATATATACATGTAGTTCTGTTAATAGCTTAAACAAAAGATCTGACATTTACAAAAAGAAGTATTTGCATTCATTTGTACAAACAAATATAAAACACACTTGCATCAAGGCTGTAATAAAAAGTCAATGAAACACTAAAACATCTTCTAGGAGATAATCTGCATTTTGTTATGTTAGATTTGAAGGAGCATGTGCCAATAATTGTCAAATATCACGCTATTGAACAGAGATCAATCTTGGTTAGGCATATCATATTCTGTTAACTGTAAAATTTAGAAATTTCTTGTGATAGTTAATTTTCTGAAGAAGTGACATTTCAAGTATTTTGTACAGTTTTTAATGTTGCTTCATGTCATCACAAGAAGTCAGTACATGTGCAGGTGAAGAGTTATATTGAAATTAAATGTTTGCAATTTAAAAAAAAAAAAAAAAAAAAAAAAACTTTCCCTGTCTTTATACTCTTGTTAATTTACGCTTTAAAGCTCATGCACTTTTATATGATAGAAAACCAGATCAAACTCACTTGTAAGTCGGAAATTAGAGACCTTTAAGTTCTACAGCTGCTGATTTTTACTGGGTCTGAAATCAGGTCTGTTTACAAGCCAACTTCTAAGTCAGTCTATCAATGTATTGAACAGTTAATTATATGCCATTTTATAGAATTATTAAAATATTTAATTCATACTGGTTAGAATATCAGCCTTAAAAACCCCTGACACTTAATTGTAACCACTTGGCTACCATGATTTTTCTACCATTAAGCCATCTTACAGCTGAACTATATGACATCTTTAGACTGTTGTCAGACCAAAGGTTTACCAATACCTCAGAACCATCTTGCTCAGATAATCATAAATCTTTAAAGGTTTAATTATAAATGCTATAATCATTGTCCCAAACTGACCTCTACAATCTATCATTGAAATATGCAACCTAAAACCATAATCTTGTTTTTATTCCTAATCAATACATTTGTTTTAACAGCTAATGAAGTGTGTAAATGGAGATCTTGCTGTTTCAATTGGAAAATCAGGAGATTACATAATGCATAAAAAATAGCCTGCAAGGAACAGCATCATATCAGCAATGATCTTGTCATATTTTACAACAGACTGCATATATCATTATGATTATCGGAGAACATTATTGGCTGCACACATCCATTTAGGATTAAGACAGATAAATTTGTACTCAGTTTAATATCACTTAAACCATCACATTGTTTATATTTTAAATATCAGAAAATTTCTGTAAGAATCACATTTCCATGCACATAATGAATTAGTAATGTTTGATAACAACCAGTTTGATTCATCTTAGCTTAGTTTGCATAGGACTAAATTAGAGGTGTCCAGTATTTTATATAAGGTAACAGTAATAAAGTTTGCTGTCATATTAATCTTTTGCACTGAGAACAATTAAGTAATCTAGTAATTTGCAAGTGTTAAATCTGGTAATGTGAAGCATTTTGCAGGTACTTCCTAAGTGTCCATTAAACTATAGAATCAAAGTACATCTGGCACTGAATGCATTAGAAACAGACAATAAAAATTCACATCATGTTTTGTTTGTAGCAAAAATATTTATCATTAAAATAGCAAGATTAAAGCCTAGAAAAGTAATTTGATTTCCATGGCTGCTGATTATGATGATTGTAAGGAACTCAAATTCATATTATGTATAATAAGTGCAAAAAAAGAAACCATAATTTTGGCATAAAATTTCTTGTACAAAAAATTATCACAAGAAAAGAACATAAAAATATTTATAGAATATATAAAAGTATAAATTTTATATATCTGTTCACATTGATAATGGTTCCAAATGTCACATAAATATATGTTTGGTTTGTTTTTGTTTGTAAACAACATATACAAAATATAGAATTTCAAATTAAATCTGTCATTCTGAATCTTTGATATTTCAGTTTTAAAATTATTTTTAATTGGTTTTACTTGATTAATTTTTAATGATATTACTTTTGGAATGGAAACACTTGCACGGTTTCTGTTTTGTATTAAATGCGGTTTATTACTGATAAAGGATTATCTTAAGGATACAGGATGTTAATTTTGTGGTTTTAAACCCTGATTTCACAAGATATATCATTTTATGGTATTATTTCATTTAGAAATCTGAAGGAGATAATTTGATTATTTGAACTTTGTCTTTTTATGTCACATATTACAAAATACCCATCTTTTTGGTATACATTTCATGATAAAGTCAAATATAGTGCAGTAAGTATATAAGAATCCAGCAGGTTTGGACAAACTCGGGCTTTGTAATATTCTTTTAAATGTTTCGAAATGACATTCACCATATTGATAATTGAAAAAGTATGACTGTCCTTAAGAAAAAATAAATTCTATTTGCATAATGTAAATCAAATAATTGTGTGTGTGTGTGTGTGTGTGTGTGTGTGTGTGTGAGAGAGAGAGAGAGAGAGAGAGAAGAGAGAGAGAGAGAGAGAGAGAGAGAGAGAGAGAGAGAGAGAAAGAAATGTTTAACTGAAACTTTTTATTTAAATTAACAATAAACAGATATGACATAAATAAATTAATATGTAAATAAAAACGACATTAGCAACTTAAATCAATTGTTAGCAAACTTACCCATTTACCTATTTAATTATAGACTATAAACCTCTTTTATATATTTCAGTATTTTGTCTATCATTTTACTCTCTGGGCATTGGATTTGATTAAGTAATATTAGGGTACAAAATATACATAATCCCCCAGGTGCCCTTTGCTTAAATCTAACTAATTTAAATTTTATATTTGTAAATTTTATGAGAGTTTATAATTCCATATATACAAAATATGCTGTTCAGATTGCACTGATAGATTATTTTAGTTTTCTTTGATTATGTCATTTTAATTTACAGAATATCATTACCATGGAAACCCTTTTATTTTTAAAAAATTGTTTCCTGTTTAGTTAATGACATAAATCATTCAAAGCATGTTTATATTTCCATTGAGATTTTTTGCCATCCATTGTAAAATCTGTATGCAGGCATTTTATATGTCTGCTGGATCATCTACAGAATATTTTATCTAAGTCCTATGGTGGCTCATGTAATGAAAAATTCATATATTTGCATATAGCAAATGTAAACATTTTGAATATCTGTTTGCTATTTATAACTTTCAAATGTCTGCATTAATTTATTATGGACATTCTGTGTTTGTTTTATCAAGAAAAAAAAAAAAAAGAAAGAAAGAAATCTATGATGTGATGTAAAGTAACCTGTGTGATAATGCTCCATTATATCAACTTGCATAGTTTTGGGGATCTTAAACACTTGTTGAACAAATAAGTGATAAATTTAAGGAAAATTCTTTTTATCAGAAAAATAGGAACTACTTCTGAACAAGAGAATATCATATTACTATATTTTAGTGGTTATATTTGTGATAATCTTTCTTTGAAAAACATGATTGTCTCCCTTGTGATGTTTGATTATCTCCCTTTCGATGGTAAATTATCTCCCCTGAGGTAGATGATTATCTCCTTGTTGGATTCACCATAATTGTAGAGATAAAAGGCTATTACTTTAACATGTTTTTCTGTATCAAAAAATAAACATTAACATTAATGATGATAATTTCTTAATTATAAAGAGTTGCCCCGAGTGATTACATTTATAATAATGAGTGTTTTAGATAAATGCCTTTTTTGATATTTTTTTTATAAATGATGCTGTTAATTTCCCCTACAGATCAGGAAATTACCACCATAAATGTACAAATATTTATTATATAAAATATTTTATTTTTATAGAATTATAAATAATAACATATAATTATAAATAATGATGTTAATATATAAACTTTAAAACATCTTTATAGCATCAGTTTCTAGGTTCACTCAGATTCTCTAATACCTTAGGGGTTTTTTTAGCATTAGGGAAGCTTTGTGGCTGGTTGGTTCTTTAATAATGCCGTAATTGGTTAAGGTTGTAATTGACCATATATTCAATAAACTGTTAAAAATTACCATGGAACATGTCATGCTACAACATTATTCCTCTCTCCTAGAACAGGACTTGATGGTCTAAAATATCCATATGGATCACATTGCCCCTTCACCATGTAGCTTTGATTCTGACTTAGCCAGATATAACTATGAGAAAGTTTGTACATTTGTAAGAAGGTTCAGTGGTTTCCTGACCATCCAAGTACTGACTGCCTTAATATAAATTAGATAATCTTTACTCTGGAAATACAATAATTCTGCAGTTCACTAAGGGTCAGTGGTTTTTCTATGAGTAATCTGTTTCATCGTCCATCCATGAACTGACCAACAATCTGTCTTGATATAAATAAATACTCTGGGGGGTGTCACTGAATTTTACTGAAAATGTAGACAATGCTAAGAAAAATGAACAGATGTTTTATATTTTCAAAAAAGATGGAGAAATCATGATTTTGATAAATACTTTTAGCACCTATTTTGGATTGTTTCAGCTTCATTCATTTCCCCAGCCTTTTAGTACCTATTTTGGATTGTTTCAGCTTCATTCATTTTTTTCCGTGGCCTCTTGTTGGGCTCCATGTGAATTCACAATGTTAATAATTATATAATTTATAACATTTTTTTGCATTGAAGCACTTCATGACTCATTCAAAATTTCTTATACAAGACTCGGTAAATACCATGTAAAGTTTTGGAGATTTACACCTAACTGGCTGGATTATTAATTGGGAATATTTTAGTTGCGTTGCGACAGAATTTGCTTGGTTAGGTATTTTTTTTTTTACAGCTGATACATTTACAACTGACTGGTATTGATATATTGATCTACAAAATTAGGTTAAGATTGAAATTGACTAGCAATTGAATTTTTTACAAGCTAACTTAGCTATCAAACTAAGAAATTAACTAGCTATCACATTGTTTACAGCCGTAAGAAATTTACATCTGGCTGAGTGTATTACAGATTGATTTCTGGTCAAGAAACATTTAACCTGTGTAATTTAATAATGTTGTGTATTTGAGTAATGCCAGCTAGGATACCTTGTATTATTGTAACCCTGTAATACTGTGTTAGATTGGTTTATCCTAGGATTAATGCTCCATGGTTACTCAGACATGGATTTGTTGATATATTCTAGTCTCACCAAAATTGATTGCTCCAATACATCCTACTTCAAGATAAAAATGGTTTAGAATGGACCAATGTAATAGTGCTTTTACTGATGCTAATGTGGTCAGTTCTTGGGGGATGGATGAAATTAGAATGCCCAGAGAAAAACCATAAACTTTGACTTGGATACTGACAATCTTTTTTCACAATAGGATATGCTGGGGTGGGATTCAAACCTAGGCTTTATAATAAGCTGTGATAGACAAATGCATACTTAAACCACTCTGTCACTAGAGGCCCTTAAAAAGAATACAAAGACACAATCTCACCAAAATATTTTTTCAATTTGAGAATGGGTGGGTTTATGAGGTTTAAATTTTCATCCCCCTCATAAGTCAGGAAACTCTTTTGTACTCCCTGCCCTATTGTACTGGCAAATTTGAAAAAATAATCAGTTATCTGGTCACATCAAATTTTTATACTTGGTAGACATTTTGGGTAAGTCTCTTCTGGGCCCATTAATCTTTAGTAATGAGCTTTTCTTTTGTTTCTGTAGCATTGGGTAGAAAACAGTACCACAAATATTCCTTGAGTGGACCAATGTCAGCTACAAGATAAATCTCCAGCAAGATTTTTTTTTTCAGTAGCCAAATTTTTTTATCATCACAGTTGACTGGACTTAGGACATATACTGGGTGAAATGAACCTTGATTTAAATGTCTGTTGTCTGAACTGCATGAACGCTTTGTTTGATGTAATTATGGTTCATTTATGAAGTTTATAACCCTAATAGCCCCTTACTCCTACATTTAATTTCCAGCTAATTTGTAATTGATTTCTGTCTGTAATCAATTTCGTGATATAAATAACAAAAAAAAATTAACATTGTTATTCAAGTTGGTATAGTTATCCAGAAGTTTCACTGATTTTCTAATCATTTTTGATCACCTGTGATTAATTTATTACACCAGGTAAATGGTTTTTAATGTCTCTGTGTCGTAGATTTGTTGTTATAGTTTCCTTAAATTCATCATCAAACCTCCAAACTACCTGTCATCTTGTATTGGTTGATTGAAATTTAAAGCCAGATAATGAAAATTTAAGGTTGTCAGAGAGAAAATCTGTTTTCGGTGGATTAATTCAGCATAATCATTACATTTACTTGAGTACATTTATCCTGAGATTTACATGTAATGTATTGAAGGAAGTACATGTAATTTAGCATAGTTATGAGTATGAAGGATTTGTTTTATCTCCAAAAAATGTACAAGGACTATGCCTTAGCAATTGTAGCATTAGATATTATCAGTAGAAGCTATATGGTTTGTTGGATCTCTCTCTCTCTCTCTCTCTCTCTCTCTCTCTCTCTCTCTCTCTCTCTCTCTCTCTCTCTCTCTCTCTCTCTCTCAAGAGTTATTATGGTATCAAGTTATCTAATTCAAAGATTGATGATAAATTAATTTCTTAAAAAATATCTTTTTTGTCATCTAAGACTTATGTATAAGATGTTTTTTTTTTCTTTTTGGTCGTGGTATAAAACATAACTATTTCATATAGATTGGCTGGGAAAAAGAGAGGAATATACTATCAGTCTTCTTTATGTGATGGAGAAAACTGGAGCAATTTTGGGTATAAATATATTTTTAAGAGTAAAGAATAAAATTTCAGAAAAAAATTAATGCAGCATAGGCCATCGCTAGTTAAACATGTATCCTCAGTTATTTTGCTTAAATTAATCATTGTTGTTCAGATATTTTAGGAGACTCTAAGTGTAAATTAACACTGATACTGGTTTAGTGGTGATATCAAAAGTAAACAGTCTATGGATATATTAATTTGTTTAGATTTGAGTACATGTAATTAGTGTAGATATGAAACATATTGGTAACTAAATTATGAGTACACTTGTACCAATGTTTGATGTTTGCTGACCATCCTTAACTTTAGCTTCTATTTATCTTACCTTTATCATATGGTGAAAGTTTTGAAGTAAAAAAAATCAAATAAAAAAGAAATATTCAGTATTTGTTATTCAGGTAAAAGCCAGTGCCTTTATCTAAGATGAGTGCTCCATGTACGCATGACCCATAATTTGAAAATTTTGGCAAGTTTTGATAACCACTAATAGAGAACAACAATTGAAATCTTGTTGAATAATATTTATTACTTGGCATAATCTGGCCACAGCTATAAATAGGGAGCCGAGACTCCAATTGAATCTGTAATAGTCATCCTTGAAAATTGAAGGTGTAAATTTTTTGAATGAAATTTCAATTGAATGAAAGAAATTAGATGCACCCTGGTATCAGATGTACATCAATATTACTTAAGGATTACTGACAAGTTAAAACTACTTAAAAAGTCAAATGTTGAACACTGGTGACAGCGCAAATTGCTAATGAATAGAGACTCTCTACTTATTCCTAACTTTGAATTACACAAACACTTCCCACATAACACTGTGCTCCCAATCTACAGCCGTGACGATCAGAGTCCCTATGATGTTATTTGTCTCAGCGACTACAAATATAAATAAAAAACAACAGCAGTATCATGTTCTAATATATAGATTCATATCACAAAAAGAGGAGGGAGGGAGGGTGAAAAAATTTCAGCAAAATGACAATGCACGGGTTTCTGTCTGCCTTTTATAGAGTGAAACAATTAATACAAAGGGAAGTAACTACAGACCAGTGCAACGGAAATTAGCACATAAATAATTCATTCCGCACATAACTTCGATAAACGGATTTAAATTATACAATTAAATCTTATTATTAGCTTTGACAACACTTAAGTATTATCCCCATGGTCTTAAATACTGGCTTAGTGATCATAGTGCTCCTTACTGACTAGGTTTGAATCCTTCTCGGACAGATCTTAGATTGTAAAAGTTTGTCAGTTTGCTTGTTAAAGGCTGATGGTTTTTTCCAGGCACTCCTCCACCATGCCAGAACTAGCCACCTTGATATAAGTTAAAGAATCTTTACTGTTACATAAAATACCACTAGTCTACTCCACTCCACTTAAGTATTAACAATATATGTTATATAGAAATCAAGAAAAACAAAAAAAAATTTACATATTCACATTACAGCAAGATTATTGTATGGTTGATGTGACAATATGTAATCATGCAGATTTCTGAAGAATTAATAATACATTAGATTTATGTCTTTAATACTTTGTAAAAGTGTCGTTTGATGATCAATGTGGAGGGTGACACAGGTTAAAATTTGTCATTTAGTTTTTGTTTAGAAAAAAATTGTAAAACTTTTTTTGTTTGTAAAAATTAAAAAAACTCATATTTTTTGCTGATTTAAAGTAAGCATGCAACATTTTCATTTACCTGGAAAGTGATTTTTATATATCTGAAAATGTCAACTTCTTAAGAAGTTAATATTCCTTATACATTTTGATGATAGGTCCACCATTTTTTCAATGAGTGTCTATGTATGGTAACTATGGTGATATCAAATCTTTGAAATTGGCAATGATGTCACTGAAACATAAAAGAAAAAAAAGAAACAAACAAAAAAAATACAGTGAGAAAAATATTTTGTTAAGATAAAATAAACAATATGTAAAAAAAGGTTTGAAATTTAGATGTAAATTGTCTCTGATAACTGTATACTCAACAATGTTACTGTTTATACAATAACATAACAAGAGTTAGCTCCCTTACAAAACTAAATGAAGAAATTGAAAAGGTAAACTAAAAAAAAAAAAAAAAGAAAGATTTTTAAAACATTGTATGCAGCACTTGACTTGTATTACAACAGCTGCAGTTACTTTTCTTTAAAATCAATGAAACTGATTTGTAACTAAAAGGTCAAGTTTGAATATCATTACAGCTGTTGCTTGGCTAAGTAAGGAAGGTCTAAAGAAAAATATGCTCAGAAAAAAAATTCTGTTTGTATACATGTTTTTGTAATGGGGTTTAGAACCATATTACAAAATTACATAAGTATGCAATGACAGACAAATTACATTATCTCTTGTTTAAAACAGAATCATGTTACTCAGTAATGGCATCATTGGTTCATCAAAATACTTGGATTTTTATTTCCTTGTCTTAATAATATTTTTTTGATAGCTGTAGAACTGTATATGTACATTGTAATTATGTTATCAAGAATGGATGTGTATATTTCTTATTTTACTCAATTTTAAAAACTTCTAGATTTTAGAGTGTATAACATAGAAACATTCAAAACCATATAATGGGGTTATGACCTAAATGTGGCTTGAAGTGCAGTAATTGAGTGATATGCTCTAGCCGAAAACTAAGTCATTCTCACCAAGGCATGCAGTTTAAGAATGGTAGAGGAGAAAACCAAGGTTCCCAAACAAGAAGTGAAAATAATTTTTAAAAAATATTAATAAATAAAAGATTCCACAGGGTATACCCTGTTTACCCTTTATTGAACCCTATAATATTTTATTTACCTTAACTCAGCTGTGCTAACAGTAACACTTGTAATTTCAGATTCCAACTTGTTTTTATAAACTTTGGTACATTAGGTGTGTTAGCACTATAAAACTTAACAAAAAAGACAATCCGATCTCTCTGACAATTATAGAAATCATACACATACGGTAGTTATAAATTCAGCCATTGTTTGGTATAATGTATTTAAAACATTAATTTAGTATTTCGTCAGGTATATAATCAAATAAGCTTATTGTTTGTGACCAATTCAATAATAATCGGGAAGGCTTTTTGCCAAAGAAGAAAAAACTAAAAGAACAGTAAATAACTCAATACAAGTTACTTTTCAATATTCAGCATGTGATTTAGTGGCATTTTGAGGCTGATAATTTTGTCCTTTTTAAGTTACAACTTAAGATCGTTTTTTAATTGAGCTGTAATAGTAATTTAGAGGTATTTGAGATATATGGGGATAAACATATTGATTAATAGTTTCATCACCTATTGATTTTAGCGCATTATATTACGGAGAGTAAATACGTTTATGGTAATAGACAATATAACGGGACCAACAAGATCTCAAGGAAAAACTTTACTTAGTAGCGTTATACAAGATACTACACAAGTTTTGTATTGACTTAATAATTATTCAATACTATTTTCAACTTAGTAATGACTCTGAAGTATATTATGGTATATATTCATTTTTTTAAAATGTTTAAGGTAACACTCCAGTAGAGTATTCATATACCGGTATATATATATATATATATATATATATATATATAGGAGATTCAACCAGTGCCATTCAAGTACAGCAGGCTTAAATAAAAAATCACTCAAGCATTCAGAATCTTGATTTGGATATTGTTACATATTTTGGATATTGTTTAGAGGTATGTAGAATAAATTTGACAGTTTTTTCCTAATTGGAATATTTTGTAATTTATATAAAGAAAATTGATATATTTTATTCCATATAGCTACGTGAGTGTATGTTACATATAGAATTCATTTATCACCTTTAAATCTCAATGGTGAATCTTTAAGACCTTGTAAAGAAAAAAAAGATTAGATATACTTATAAATAACAAAATTCATGTGCCTTCTTGTACAAAAATGTATCAAAATTTTTTTTTTTTTTTTTTTTTTTCTAGTTTGGTGACATGTGATCAAAGTCAAATTCTATTTTTATTTAAAAATCTATTAATTTCATTTTTTTTTTTTTTTTTTTTTTTTTTTTTTTTTTTGAAAAGTTGATTGAAAATGTAGCTACTGTTTGTTGAGATTATTTTTAGATTGGGTATATATCTATTATATAATTAATGCCTCGGATTCACTCTACCTACTTTTCAGTTTGTTTCACACCTGTGTCAAGTGTTACCGTTATTAAAAAAACTCTACTTTGTGTGTGTATATATAATTATAATGTCACTTTATAAATCATACTCAAAGGAATGCCCTACTTCCTCAGAAATCATTGTCACTATAATGTTTTATATTCGTGGTAGTTTTTATGTCATGAGGTGTGTAACATGGTTTCACATTAATGAATCGGTCATTCTTTTTTCTGGATTTCCTGCTCAAAAGAGAAACAGAAAGTAGATAAACAGAGTTTTACATCCCAATCAAGATTCTTTAATTGTTTCGTGGTGGTCATTAAAGGGATGAGTGGACTAAGCTGGAGTGACCCTGAGTTAAAATGGAACCCTATACTATTACAGGCACTTAACACTCTCTTAAGACCACTCAGCAACCATGATCCCTCCTACTCAAAAGAATACAGTGAAATCAATTATCAGTGAAGTCAGCTCAGATATTTAAGTAGTGGTCTGTTATAGGAATTAGGTTTCTTACATATTTTGTTTTCTTTTGAGATTATTTGAGTTCCCTGGTTTGGTTTATTGTTGTATTTTGAGTGGAACCTGATTAAATAAAAATTGACATTCTTAACGTACAGGTTCATTGTTTCATTGAAGCTTTGTTTTAGATACACAAGTGTGTGTGTGTGTGTGTGTTGGGGGGGGGGGGTGTACTGCAAATAGTTGTTTTCTAATTTGAGATGCCTATATATGTGCAACTAAACATCAAGTACATGTATTTGATTCTAGAAAATTCCCAATGTTACACAAGACAGTTGTATGAAATTGTAATAATTTAGTTACCACGGTTTATTAGGTTGTGGCAAAGTTAGAGGTTCCTAAATTCTAAGTGTTTAAACCCAGGGATGACAATATACACAGATATATCATTGACCATGCAGTAGTCATACTCAATATCATTTATTCCAGTAATAAGGACATTTTGACTTTGAAGTCTGGGGTTCAACTTAGTCTGCCACAGATGACCAACTTTGAAGATGTTTAGTGATGTCTTTACGATACAGATAGAGACCTATAAAAAAAAATTTCTGACTCAATGAAAAAATATTCTTAATTGAGAGGCATTTAATATTACTAGTAAGAGCAAAAAGAGAGAAATTAGAAACTTTTTTCAACACATAAACCTTTTGAAGACAGTAATACATACCATTAGACAACATCCATTATTTGCATTTCATACTGAATGAAATAATCATACATTTTAATCAATAAAGCATGATTAATTTCTTCTTCGATTATTCACTCTTGACCGTTTATGTCCAATGTCCCAGGATATAAATACTAAATACTGTAATATTTAGTGAGGTAAATTTGACCATGTTCCAAAATCCCGTTAATCACTTGTTGAAGTCATTAGTTGGTCAGTTAATTTCTCATTTGTCTATGTTACGCAATATCAATTTATTTGCAAATGGAGAGTAATAACTTCTTCTAATGAAAATCTTATTCTGATGAAGGTTGATGTAAAAATAATTGTTAAGAAGAGTTCAAACATAGTTTAAAAATCTCATACTTTAATTTATAATTATTTTCATGATATGAGGAAATCTGCCAATACTGAGCAATTTGAGACTGGGGTTATGATAGGGGGATGTGATAATCGGATAGATTTCACAACAAAAAAATTTTTATCCACATATGTTAAAGAAAGGAAGACAATAAATTAGATTTTTTATTATTCCTTCTGTCCATCCCAATTTTTGTACACAGTAATTCTACAAAACTATAAATCACAATTTTACCAAACTTAATACAAAGCATCATCAGTGATAGGAAATGTATATTTTATTTGTCCAAGTTTGTATGTCAAGTTTTCCTGAATTACAGTTCCTTTGAAGTTTTCAAAGAAATTCTTGTCAGACAGTACTCTCTGAAAACATTTGTCATACATTTACAAAACTTGGTTTAAAGTATCAAGAGTCAAACAAGGTTCAGCATTTTATTAGACTTATGTATAAATCAAAAATAAATAATCTTGCAGGAGATAGAGAAAAATCTACTGACAGAGGGTAGAAAAGCACTACTTTAAGGGTTGTATGTGATGTTGTTGAAGATTTATCAACAATGTTTTAGCCATTCCTGACATCGTCAAATTTATTGTCTTTACAGATTAATCTTAGAACAAATTCTTGTATATATGAGATGTGTGAGTGTATTATGGTTGGTCTTGTACTAGCACACACTCATTGTGACTTTTTGTTAAGGTGCTAGCTCACCCAAGTCAGTTAGTCACAGATGAGCATACCCTATTCATATAATCCTATCACCAGGTGTACCAGTCAATACTTTGTTGTCCTTAATGTCAAGTACCTGGTTGGTAAGCAGTATCTCAAATTTAAACGTATTATGTGTGACCCATACCTGGATTTGAACCCTGACATCTTGCTCTTGAGGCAGACACTACCTCTAAGCTACCAAGGTGGTCTACTGGCTTAGGATTAAAGTTCATTGAATTTTCTTGTTAAATCTGCATGTTGTATATTTTAAACTTTTATGGTAAAGTTTAAAAAAAATATTGATTTGCTATGACTTTGTATATCTTATAATTGCCTGTATTTGACAACATCTGCTTTTATTTTACAAAGTTAGGATTGGCAAAATCAAGACACACAAAATAGATATGAGCTAACAATTAATTAATTTATTCATCATTGTTAATTCTAATGGAACTACTGTTTGATGTTTATCATAAAACATCTTTTAATCAGTTCAACTTTGATGTTTTCAAAAAAAAAAAAATCATAGTTTAATAGACATCATATTAATTAAATGTTGAGTTACTCCATTTTCATTTGAAAGTAACAAGGAAAATAATTAATATGTAATGTTGAATACAGCTGATTCAGTACAAGTTTAATATTTTTAGTTCTGATATCAGTAAGATACCAGCACCATGTAGTTTCTACGATTGTCTGTCTTGTGTAAGTATGATATTAAAAATGATAGAATCAGTCAGAATACATAATAATAATCAAGATTTAGAGGTATTCTCTACCGATTCTCACTTTGACTTGGAGAGAAAGAATGTAGATTTGATAGGGACACCAAGTTACCAGAGCTTTTAACATACTAGGTTACCAGTGTCAGGGTTAAAGGTCATGGTCAATCTCAGTATACCACAGGTAATGATTGGTTGGTTTGTTGTTTTATGTCACATCAGCATTTTTCAGCTATTCCCACTAGAGACTATTTTTATCATACTTGAAGATATATCTAAAAACAAGTTCACATGGTGTGTGAGTGTGGAAGTCTTTGCATTGTACTAGTGTATACTGATGGCAACTTTTGTTGTGCATGTACACTTAACGACAGATAAACATTGCAGACCACTTCAACTTTTATACTGGTACCTAGATAACTAGTAAAGGCCTGTAACATGGAAAAACCTTTCTTACTTGTGGTCAACTTGGATCAGACCCTCAGCAGTGTGACATTTTATTGGGGGTGTATCCTTTGCCAATCGTTGGGAGGGGGCATGGGGGGGGGGGGGGGGTTGATATACCCTTTGCCTACCACCGATTGACCCTACCAGCATTTTGTGGAGCCCTGGTCAGAGGTCATGGTAATTCACATTAGTTGTAGGTCAAAGGTCATTGGTCATCACAAATTTTGTAGTTTTACTTCCAGTAATAAAACTATTTCTCAATTAGTTGATTTCTCTTTTATCTACAATATAATGTATTGTGTAAGTTTTAAGTAAAATCTGATAAAAAGCTTAAAAACTTGCAACTAACTAATTAGTACTGGTTTTTACTTATTGTGTGGTAAATTAAGTTCAAGCAGGGACAATGGCATTAGTAGTAATTACTTGTTACTCTATAGACTTTGAGTCAAGTAATATGTAAGAAATTTTCATTGTGTTGACATTTTGTGTTCATTACATAATGGATTTATTTCATGTTAAAGCTATGTTAACACTAGTGTAACTACTATGGCAGCATGCTTCTTAGTTTTATAAAACCAGAATAAACCAGAAAGTTTTAGATGGGTAACAAGTCAGTTCAGATTCATGATGTTCCTAATCACAAAGAATCCTCTTCTCTGCACTTCCACTGCAATTTATTTTGTGTTTTCAGTATTGTCATATGTATTATAATGATGCTCTATTTGACAGTTTCAGTGCAGAAGCTTTATTAAACCTGATTTGATGGTTCCAGTACAGTAGCCTTTGATAGTTTCAGTGAGGTAGCATTATAATACCTGTTGGTGGTTTCAGTTTAATAGCATTATAATGCTTGGTTTGATGGTTTCAGTAAAGTGGCATTATAAGGCCTGATTTACTGGTTTCAGTATAGTATCATTATAAGGCATGATTTGTTGGTTTCATTGTAATGGTATTATGATACCTGGTTTAATGGATTCAGTGTTATAGCATTATAATACCTGGTTTGATGGTTTCATTGTAATAGTAGTATAATGCCTGGCTTGATGGTTTCAGTATAAAAGTATCATAATGCCTGGCTTGATGGTTTCGGTTTTATAGCATAATTCCTGCAGGTATGATGGTTTCAGTTTTAAAGCATTATAATGTGATGGTTGCATTGAGTATAATAAAAACGAGTGATTTAATGGTTTCAGTGTTGCTGTCATATTATAAAGTATAATTTGATGGGTTTTTTATGTAAAAGCCTTATAATGCCTGAGTTGGTGGTTTCAGTGCAGTAGCCTTATAATGTGTGATTTGATGGTTTCAGATTGGTTGCATTACAATACCTGATTTTGTATTTCATTGCATTCAGTTTTATAATGTCTCTTAGATTTTTCATCTTTTGTGGTAGTTTTTTTTTACTATAGGAATTTATATGAAATTCAGAATTTTTAGTAGTGAATTGTGTTCTTTTGTTTTTTGAAGCAGTACCTCCTGCAAATGTTGGTATAACCATTGACATTATCAGCATTTGATAATTAATTTAAATGTGTTTAGACAAGAATAGATCACCATTATCAGATCATACACAGATCTGGTAAATGTTCAGCTTTCATAAATGATTAAAATCAGTAAATATTGTGCATAAAAAATGGGTAAATTTGAATTTTCTTTTTGTGCAATCAAAAAGTAAAATTTGAAAGAGAAAAAAAAATTCTTAGATATATTTTGTAGCAGTCTGTATCACTTCAAAGAAAAATGTAACATAGTAAATAGGTTTGGGAATATTTTTAATTTAAATAAAATTATTTTGAGATTTCTCTGTAAGTTATCTAGTAATTATCTCCCTTTTGTTTGAATTCTCTTGCTTGGAAATGACAGTGGGTACAAAGTTAAAGTCACAAAGTAGTTTTAGATAATTGGCTTTTTAACTGTTATGATCAGTGATACTTGTACTTTTTTATATACACACTGAAACTAGCCTAAAATTTAATCATGTTTCACAGTTGAACTTTTTTCTATCCATATTAAGTATTGAACAGACTAGAGTATATATAAGAGAAAAAAGTTTAAAGTTGTATAGGATGATTATTGAATTATTTTTTACAAAACTGCCAAAAATAAGTTCAAATTGTGGGATTTTCAAAATAAATAAATAGATAAATAAAAATAAACAAAACATAAAAACAACGAATTCCCTGTCAAGACTGGCTTAAGTTCTGATAAGGTTTTAGTCCTGAAAGCCATACTGAGTGTGCCAACAAACATTTATATTCTAGAAACTACTAATAAAAATTATGGAGCAGGAAAATTTGTGATGTGCTGGTGGTATTATTTTATTCATATATATATATATACTAGTATATATATATATATATATATATATATATATATATATATATATATATATATATATTGCATATCACATGATTTTGCAAGAGAGTGCTGAGAGTCAATTTTCTATGTATTTATATTTTTATTTAATCAGCAATTTTGGGATTGAACTAAATTTTTTTGTATTTTCATAATAGTCTTTTCTGTTTATAATAGCCACAATGACATTTAAATTTAGTAATAAAATAAAGATTATTCCTTGGAGATAGATAGAAGCTGTTTTATTATATAAATGTTCAGTCTTTTTATTGGATTCATGTCTGCAACTATCATGTGGAATCAAAGTGTCGACTGTCAATCATTCTACTTAATTGAAAATTCCTAAAGGTTTGTCTTTATTTGTCAAATCTGCAAAAAAATTTCTTTACAATTTTATATTATGTTATTGTGTTTCAACAAAAAAAAAAAAAAAAAAAAGCAATGGTTAAAATCTTTTATCAATATACTAAGATACTAAGAAAATTTTAATTTATTTATTTATTTATTTATTTATTTATTTATTTATTTATTTATTTATTTATTGAAAATTGATCTTAGATCTCTAAAGTACTCTATCTTTGTTATTTACATGTTACTGATATTTTACTAAATTTTATTGGAAAATATTTAATGTTTATGATGTAATTGTAAACATACACAACATTGTTGTAATCCAATTAGGCTGCTGCTGAAAAGTCCCAAAGGAGGAAACATGAATTATAATTGCAGTGGGTTAAGAAACAAATGGTTTAGTAAATCATTGAACTTTGGTGGATTTAGCATCAACATTTATACAATTTTTCACAAATTTTATCGAAAATCAAATTTCTGCTAACTATAAGTGTCATTTGGTATTTAGTGATTTAATGCATTAAAAACATTTTTGTTAAGCTTGGTTGAAATATTTGATTACATCTTAATGTGTTCTTTTTTAAAATTTTGTTTTTCTTTTTTAATAACTTTTAACATTTTTACTGTGATTGATGTCATGTCTTTTTAAACTTTTTAAATTTTTTTCTAGCTTTTACTAAAAAAAATCAGAAATCATAATTATACTACTTTTACAACGGTATTTGAACTTGAAGTTGACTATATACAGAGTTATGTGAAATAGCTTCAGATATAAATGTATAATTATTTTATTTTTTGACAAAACTGCCAGGTTATCAGGGTTTAGAATGGCTGGTTTACATGCATTTATTGCACTTATGTATACTTGGGATTCTGTGTTTATTAACTAGATGAACATCTCCAACCAAACTTGAGACGATAAGCTCTTTGCTTTACATTATAAGCTATGATTCTTGTTCATCAAATACTTTTTCAGTGTGTTCTTTAATTACTTATATCTGTGAAAAAAAAGACACATTTTACAATGATCAGATATGTCACTGTTGAAAGTTAAACTTAAGCTCACCAGATTCCAGTTTTATAAACATAGTAACTATAAAATACAATGATCCCACTTTAAGAAATGACAATACATTGCAAGGGTATAACTCCCATCCCAAGTATAATTGCCAGTAAACATTTATTTGGCAGTTTGTTATATTAGGGTGTTGTAAAATGAAATGTCTTGTTTAATCAAGGGTCTTGGTGGCCTGTTGATTGTCTAGATCTGGCACTAACTGATCATTGTGCCTTTTGTCTTTCTCTAGACACTATGGTTTCTTCAACCCTTCCAGAACTGACAGCTTGTATATACCGATAAATTAAAGAATCTTAACATAAAATACAACTTTACTCCATTTTTATGCAGTAGTATAGCCCAGCTTTGGTTTGAACCAATGATGCTTAAGAAAGCATGATCTGCCGACCTTTACCGCTGTGACAAGTCAACTTATACAGAAAGTAGACTCTATAGATCATTCAAATTTATTGATTTAAGTTCTAACAATTTATCTGCACTGTAATTCAATAAGTGATATATAAAGAATTCCAAAATTAAGATACAAACCTTTATAATCTGAAAATTAATGCTGAATAAGGCCAAGAAATATAATTTGTATGTTTTTAAACTTTCCCTAATTTTTTAAGCATACCCTAAAGTTTTTATTGCCTTTTTGGACATGTGCTGTTAAAATCCTGAAATGTAAGCTATATGGGGCTTATATAACATTAAATAAGAAATAGGAAGTGGCTACCTACCAGTAAATAAATTAGAAACACAGAATTGATTTTTCTAAGCCTAAGTGAAATTTGAATGTTTAAAACTTTAAGCAAAATTGATACTGATTGCGTAGAAAGATTGTTACGTAACATCAATGATTTCTTGCTAATTTGCCTTTAGTGTTGGGAATCCTATATATATTAAGTTGGTATTGATCCAGTTTCTGTTTAGTCACTTTTGTCAAGATATTCAGTATATTTAAACGTTTGCATTGAATCTTGATTTGTCTTTTAGCACTGAAGTTTTCAATACAGTTT
Organism: Tegillarca granosa; assembly: GCA_029721355.1. Lineage (NCBI taxonomy): Eukaryota > Metazoa > Mollusca > Bivalvia > Arcoida > Arcidae > Tegillarca > Tegillarca granosa. The sequence continues at coordinate 41,867,003 of CM056598.1, read as the reverse complement.
AAAGTTTTCAGTTTGTCACACAATTCATATATTATCAAAATTACTTCTGTCTGAATATAATTGACACATGCTTTTCAAAGATCTTTCGTTTCTATAAATAGAATGATATTTACCAGAAAACTCTTCTGCCATTTCCAGAGCACCTAGTCTCACATCATACAAGAAGTTAATGATTTCCTATAGTCAAACACTTTTCATTGAGTTTCTTTATTGACTTTTTAGTTCCCTCTGAATAATTCTCTCCATATATGGCACATAAATTTAGCAGGTATTTTTGTTATTTATTTAGATTCCATTAGCCAATCTGTCTGTCGGTCTGTCTATTTTGCCATCTTTTTGTCCTCTGTCCATTGTCCTCCACACTTACTTCTTTACCAAACTTTCTGAAGCAACATGGTTTTCATATTCTGTTGAAGGAACAGATTTGTCTTGATGGAATGAATATAAATGATTTGCTTGTTTTAAGTACAAAGTTCAAAATTCAATATCACTTATATATGGTTATATTTGTTTTAAAAAAAAAAAAAGATGTTGTATATATATTTATGTAAGTTAGTTATCAAATGACAAAATGATTGCTGTTGGTCTTCCAACTGTTTACCCATCTGTACAGGAGTAAAGTAATGGCATCAAGTTTCCTTCCTTATTAACACAGCAGTTATTTCTTGGAAGGTGGAGCAAACCAATGATGTTTGGTAAACAAGCAAACAAAATTTCATACAGAGGGATCTGCCAGATTTGGGTTCAAACCAAGACTGTGAGAGGCACTTTGATCTATAAGTGCATGCTTCAGGTCACTCTGCCACTGAGGCACACTAACTCTTGAAATGAATTAGTTTTGATAAAACCTTGTTTAAGAGCAATTGTTTATATATGAGCTATAACTCCCATTGATCATGTGACTTTCTTATGAATACACTTGTGATGTCATTTATCTGGTTGTTCCAGTTGTGGTAAGCAGTGGCATTTCTATTAATATTTTAATGATTGAAATGGCTGAAAACAAAAAAAAGCAAAATGTAAATATAAATATAATCAGTAAACTATCAAGACATATTTAAATTTAGAATGTGTTATTTGTTTTATTTGCTTGGCATTGCTAGTTATTTAAGCTTGTAAATTCAATTTTTTTTTTTTTTTTTTTTTTTTTTTTTTTTTTTTTTTGTCAGTTAAATGGTTAATTATGGTTGATAATGAAATGATATTATTATGACTTGATAGTGAAATGATAGTAGAAATGTGACAAAGATTATATTTTTTTATAGATAATTTTATCTATTAGATTAGAAATTTGACTGATATAAGTATTGTTTATCAACTTGTTTTTCATTAAAAAAAACACAACAGATCAAGATTTCTTTAAAAAGTGAAATATTGCTAGAAATAGATTTTTATTTATGATACTAAATACAGTAAAAAAACAACTGAATTTTCCCTAATTTCTGTTGGAAATTATTACCATGTGTCTGACAGGTCAAAACTACAGAATTTCACCAATTTTTCATGAGAACTGGTAACCAGGTGTTTCATTTGTGTCTGTATTGATATTTTGCACAAATCAGAGATGTATCATCTGGTTTTGTTATTGCTGTACTAAATGCATTAATCTCCATTGAAGATATTTTAGTATTATAGTAATCAACATTTCCTGCTATGTACTTTTTATGTGTTACTTAATAGGTTTTACAAAAGTTGCTTGTTTATAAATGACTGAAGCTGAGCATGTTTAATAAGTTTATGTGCCTGTATCTAACAGAATTTAAATCTCATTTTAAAAACTTCCATAAAAATTGAAATAAATTACTTCCTACAGATGTAATGTGTGAAAAAACTTAAATATACTCAATATATTAAGAGGATAAATACATACTGATGTAAGATTTTTAGAGTGTGCATAAGTAGAAAAAAGGAAGGATATAAAGAGCAAGACAAATCTTGGGAGGGAAAACCAGTGTTCTGCATCAGTGTAAGTGGGTGTTCAATACTAATTAAGGAAACTTTTAAGTAATTATTAGTCAGTACTTGTGTTAATTATGATATCGACTATTTGTTAAGTACTGGTACATATATACTAATACTTGTCAGTTATTTAGTTCCATGAGTGGTGGTCTGTCATTTCATTAAACTTAACAAAGCATTAAATCAAATTTCTCAGTAATGGGGTAAAAATTGGCAAATTTTATCAAAGACGAATTACAAGTGATTATGTTACTGATGTTCAACCATCGGAGTTAACCTTGAAGTATAATATTACATGTTTTTAAGTTGGTAATACTGGTATTTTACAGTTTTGACCTACATTTGTTTGTAAATATAGTAGTAGGTATGAAAGAGCAACAATGTCATTAGTGTATAAAAATGACAAATCTGCATTAAATATTTTAAAAATAGGATATTACAACATGTGACTTTTGTTTACAAACGTTCGTACATTTCACCATATAATGGAGGTATACCTGTGTTGTTCTATAATAGTTATCTTTATGCAATCTATGATTCTATCAATCAGATAGCATACATGTGAGTTTTTCCTTCAATGGATAGGATCAATTGGATAGCCTACAGGTAATTAGATATCATTTTATGATCAGAACAATGTGCTTCTTGATCAATTTTCTTAACTTAATATCATACTTTTGTAGTGCTGTAAACAAATTATGAATGAAAAATGAGAAAATAGTTTGAAGAAAGCCTTATTGATTTTTTAAAGTCCAAATTTCTTCTTTTTAACCTATGTTTTTATTTTATAGTTCTTCTCACTTTTTCTGTCAACTACTTTTTCATGTCAAAATTTGACTGAACAAATGTTTAGAAACATTACATATTTAATTACCATTTCATGAATACATTTTTTATTTTCTCTGTTGAACAGAAAATGCATGTACATTTCAACATAAGTTTATGATTTCTCAAGAATGTTTATTTTACTTTTGTGCTAGAGTGTATACATATGTAGCTTGGTTGGTAGGACTGTCACTTATGGGTTGTCTAGTCCAGGTTTGAGCCCCGGTCAGAACCTTCAGTGTTTAATGGCCAGTATGACCCTTAGAAGTGCTTTACTGTCAATTTTGGGCAGTGTAAAGTCCATTAGAGAAAGTTAAGATGTACTAGTGCTGGGCAATGGGATACCAAATTGACCGTGCATTTTTTCCTGTTACACATGCTAGTTGAGATGGTGTGAGATGATGGAATCCAGTGTTATGGTTTTCAATGTCTTAACCTGTAATATTAAAGGTGTTGAAAAGAAAAATAACTAGTTACTTGTAATACTATGTCTTGAAATCTTAATATAAATTGTTTTTTATAAACAGGTGGTCTTTATATAAAAACATGTAGTCCTTAAAGCATGTTTTACTCTACATGCCAACAACTACAACGAGATCTGATGAGATGGATAAAAATGAACTTTTATCCAAAATAAACAAGGGAAAATGTGAGAATAATAATGAGAGATATAGATAAATCTATATTTATTTGTAGAATTTTGATTTTAGCCGATTGTTAGCAGTTATAATTGGACATCTGAACAAATATTTATATTTCTATACTAATGGATAAACTTGAAGACAAAATGTACTTTATTTTGAAAGTTATTTGATTTGTTTATAGAAAACTCATGTTAGACTGTAAGTTTATATATATATATATATATGTTTAATGTGTAAAATATTGATTTTTTAATTTTTTAAATTGATTTTTTAATTTTTTTCACTTCAATTAAATATAATATAACATTTTATTGAACATTTTCCATAAATAATTTTAAGATCTTTGACATTTAATCTTCTTCACAAATGCTTTTTACTGCTTTACTTGTTTCTGAACTTTATAACATAATGTTTACATTTTAATTGTAGAATCATATACTAATGTTTATTTTATTTATTTATTTATTAAATTTTTTTTTTGAAAATTCTAAAATGGTAGGTCTTTGATCATTCAATTTTTATTGAAATGTTTAAAAATATTTTGAAATACATCAGATCCATTTGTATTACTAATGTATGTAAAATGTCATAATATTAAATTTTATTTAAAATTTCAAACATTTAAGATTGCTTGACTTATCATTTTTGTATAAGAAAATATAAATTTTGATAATTTTATTGGCAAGAAGGATTAAATGTATGATTTATCAGTTAAAAGAAACATTTAAACAGTTGGAAGCTAAGTTTTGAAGAAATTATTTTTATGTCTGTTGTAGAGTTAGTTATATTAGGTGCTTACAAAATTAACCTAAACTGGTGGCCATGTTGTCAGATACTTGTGGAATTTTTTGCCTTTGTCATATTAATTATATTAAGTGCTAACAAAATTAACCTAAACTGGTGGCCATGTTGTCAGATACTTGTGGAATTTTTTGCCTTTGTCATATTAGTTATATTAAGTGCTACAAAATTAACCTAAACCGGTGGCCATGTTGTCAGATACTTGTGGAATTTTTTGCCTTTGTCATATTAGTTATATTAAGTGCTAACAAAATTAACCTAAACTGGTGGCCATGTTGTCAGATACTTGTGGAATTTTTTGCCTTTGTCATATTAGTTATATTAAGTGCTAACAAAATTAACCTAAACTGGTGGCCATGTTGTCAGATACTTGTGGAATGTTTTGCCTTTGTCATATTAGTTATATTAAGTGCTAACAAAATTAACCTAAACCGGTGGCCATATTGTCAGATACTTGTGGAATTTTTTGCCTTTGTCATATTAAGTTATATTAAGTGCTAACAAAATTAACCTAAACTGGTGGCCATGTTGTCAGATACTTGTGGAATTTTTTGCCTTTGTCATATTAGTTATATTAAGTGCTAACAAAATTAACCTAAACTGGTGGCCATAGTTGTCAGATACTTGTGGAATTTTTTGCCTTTGTCATATTAGTTATATTAAGTGCTAACAAAATTAACCTAAACCGGTGGCCATGTTGTCAGATACTTGTGGAATTTTTTGCCTTTGTCATATTAGTTATATTAGTGCTAACAAAATTAACCTAAACCGGTGGCCATATTGTCAGATACTTGTGGAATTTTTTGCCTTTGTCATATTAGTTATATTAAGTGCTAACAAAATTAACCTAAACTGGTGGCCATGTTGTCAGATACTTGTGGAATTTTTTGCCTTTGTCATATTAGTTATATTAAGTGCTAACAAAATTAACCTAAACCGGTGGCCATGTTGTCAGATACTTGTGGAATTTTTTGCCTTTGTCATATTAGTTATATTAAGTGCTAACAAAATTAACCTAAACTGGTGGCCATGTTGTCAGATACTTGTGGAATTTTTTGCCTTTGTCATATTAGTTATATTAAGTGCTAACAAAATTAACCTAAACTGGTGGCCATGTTGTCAGATACTTGTGGAATTTTTTGCCTTTGTCATATTAGTTATATTAGGTGCTAACAAAATTAACCTAAACTGGTGGCCATGTTGTCAGATACTTGTGGAATTTTTTGCCTTTGTCATATTAGTTATATTAAGTGCTAACAAAATTAACCTAAACTGGTGGCCATGTTGTCAGATACTTGTGGAATTTTTTGCCTTTGTCATATTAGTTATATTAAGTGCTAACAAAATTAACCTAAACTGGTGGCCATGTTGTCAGATACTTGCGGAATTTTTTGCCTTTGTCATATTAGTTATATTAGGTGCTAACAAAATTAACCTAAACTGGTGGCCATGTTGTCAGATACTTGTGGAATTTTTGCCTTTGTCATATTAGTTATATTAAGTGCTAACAAAATTAACCTAAACTGGTGGCCATGTTGTCAGATACTTGTGGAATTTTTTGCCTTTGTCATATTAGTTATATTAGGTGCTAACAAAATTAACCTAAACTGGTGGCCATGTTGTCAGATACTTGTGGAATTTTTTGCCTTTGTCATATTAGTTATATTAAGTGCTAACAAAATTAACCTAAACTGGTGGCCATGTTGTCAGATACTTGTGGAATTTTTTGCCTTTGTCATATTAGTTATATTAAGTGCTAACAAAATTAACCTAAACTGGTGGCCATGTTGTCAGATACTTGTGGAATTTTTTGCCTTTGTCATATTAGTTATATTAGGTGCTTACAAAATTAACCTAAACCGGTGGCCATGTTGTCAGATACTTGTGGAATTTTTTGCCTTTGTCATATTAGTTATATTAGGTGCTAACAAAATTAACCTAAACCGGTGGCCATGTTGTCAGATACTTGTGGAATTTTTTGCCTTTGTCATATTAGTTATATTAAGTGCTAACAAATTAACCTAAACTGGTGGCCATGTTGTCAGATACTTGTGGAATTTTTTGCCTTTGTCATATTAGTTATATTAGGTGCTAACAAAATTAACCTAAACTGGTGGCCATGTTGTCAGATACTTGCGGAATTTTTTGCCTTTGTCATATTAGTTATATTAGGTGCTAACAAAATTAACCTAAACTGGTGGCCATGTTGTCAGATACTTGTGGAATTTTTTGCCTTTGTCATATTAGTTATATTAGGTGCTAACAAAATTAACCTAAACTGGTGGCCATGTTGTCAGATACTTGTGGAATTTTTTGCCTTTGTCATATTAGTTATATTAAGTGCTTACAAAATTAACCTAAACCGGTGGCCATGTTGTCAGATACTTGTGGAATTTTTTGCCTTTGTCATATTAGTTATATTAAGTGCTTACAAAATTAACCTAAACCGGTGGCCATGTTGTCAGATACTTGTGGAATGTTTTGCCTTTGTCATATTAGTTATATTAGTGCTAACAAAATTAACCTAAACTGGTGGCCATGTTGTCAGATACTTGTGGAATTTTTTGCCTTTGTCATATTAGTTATATTAGGTGCTTACAAAATTAACCTAAACCGGTGGCCATGTTGTCAGATACTTGTGGAATTTTTTGCCTTTGTCATATTAGTTATATTAGGTGCTTAACAAAATTAACCTAAACCGGTGGCCATGTTGTCAGATACTTGCTGGAATTTTTTGCCTTTGTCATATTAGTTATATTAAGTGCTAACAAAATTAACCTAAACCGGTGGCCATGTTGTCAGATACTTGTGGAATTTTTTGCCTTTGTCATATTAGTTATATTAGGTGCTAACAAAATTAACTGAAACTGGTGGCCATGTTGTCAGATACTTGTGGAATTTTTTGCCTTTGTCATATTAGTTATATTAGGTGCTAACAAAATTAACCTAAACCGGTGGCCATGTTGTCAGATACTTGTGGAATTTTTTGCCTTTGTCATATTAGTTATATTAGGTGCTAACAAAATTAACCT